>JACEFZ010026497.1:0-127803 GCA_014155875.1 Cepaea nemoralis
AAATACTTCTTCATGCACCTCTAAATGTCAACCTGAATGTAGTTAAAGTAAGCTGCAGTCAACTTGAGCTTGTTGATATCTCCATAGAGCTTGCCTGCCTCAAATGAAGCAGGCGTGGGCCAAAATATCTTTCTCTGTTCTGCATATATTGGGCACTCCTGCAGCAAATGTTTAGTTGTAATTTTACCAGTTCTACAATTACATTCATCGGTATCTCCTATCTTTAGTTTATTGAACAAGTGGTATTTCAGCCTGTTATGTCCTGTGCGGAGTCTGAAGATTGCTACTTGTTCTCTTCGGTCGAGTTTGTAATATGCATCATCCTTCCGGTGGCCTGGATGTTCTGATTCCCATTTGGTTCTATAGGTGCTTTTTATAAACTTCTTTGCCTCATTATAGGTTTGTCTATGTCAGGCTGTGGTAATCGTCCACCCTCTTTTGCCAGTCTGTCAGCCTCTTCGTTTCCAGGTATACTGCAATGTGATGGGATCCACTGTAATACAACTTTTTTGGATTTCTGGCATAGACCATGAAGCGCTGCTCTTAGGTCAGCTAGTTCTGTGATGTTTTTGCTCTTCAGTATTGAGACAGCTGACTTTGCATCTGTTTAAGATAGCTATTTGTTTCTCTTTATTTTCCTCCATCAAGAGCATTTCTGCTGCAGTTTTCAAAGCCTCTACCTCCGCTTTGAAGTTACTTGAAAATTTTCCAGTTGCCACTGACTATTTTTTTCACTCCATTTTTTAAATTTAGGAGAATTCCTCCTCCTCCATTTTCTATTGAATTTTTGGCTGATCCATCTGTATATGCTGCTTGGGTAATGTTCTTTTGTGTAGTTTAGGGTTATTTTTCTTCTTTCGGTTTCATTCTGAGTGTTCTTTTTCTCAATACCAGGAATGTTTTCTATCATCTCAGGCAGTTGCTGCTGTCTCCAAGCTGGGGCATTGTAAATAGGTTTGACTGTTGATATGTTAAGTATGGGATCTGCCCTAATCTTTCGTTTTGCAGTTTCTACAAAGTTGCCGCGCTTCAGTCTTCCCTTTCCAAAACCATTAAATCTGTTATACATAGGGTGGTCTGTCAATCTTCTGAATTTTTCTGCTTGTTGCTGGGCTTTGCTATCTCTTCTATCCTACATTGGTTGTAAACAAGTGATCTTTTCTAGTTCATTAATAAGCGTTGTCTTCAGGCTTCCAGTTATGATTCGCATTCCTTGATTTTGGACTCTACTTATTTTGTTAAAGTTTGACTTAGCTACTGTTGCCCAAGCTGCAATGCCATATTCCAGTACTGGCCTCACCCGTCCAGTATATAACGTCTTGAGAACTTTCTCATCTGCTCCCCACATTGAACCAGCAAGCTTTTTCATGATTGCCATTCTTTGCCTTGCTCTTGTTCGATTTTTCTCAACCTGTGTCTTCCATGTCAGGCGGCGACTATCAAAGGTGACTCCTAGATAGTTTGGATTTTCTTCATGGCGCAATATTTTTCCATTCAATACCAGCTTAGGTTGCTGAGTTTTATTTGAGAGGGAGAACACTGTGCATGTTGTTTTCTCCTCACTTATCTTCACTAGCCATAATTTTGACCAGTCCTCTAGCTCTAATAGGGCTTGTTGTATTCTGCTGTTAGCTGTACTAATATACTCTTCAGATGTCCATATGGCTAGGTCATCTGCAAAGGAGGATGTGTGTACTCTGGCTGGAAAATTTTCCGTGATGTCATTTATATATGCTAGGAATAATGTTGATGAAAGAACTCCTCCTTGGGGGACACCTTGCTCCAATAGCATAATTTTACTGATTTGTCCTTGTACTTTTGTCCTGGCAGTTCTGTTCTCAAGGTAGTGGCTGATCCATTTATACATTTTCCCACAAATATGCATTTTTTTGCAGTTTTACTTTCAGTCCTTCCTTCCATACTTTATCAAATGCTTTTTCTAAATCTATCCAGACCGCTAGTGTGTGCTTTTTCGCTTGGAAGGCATCCTCTATCTCCTGAGCTATATAGGTTATTTCATCTACAGTGGATCTGTACTTTCTTAATCCTGCTTGGTGTGGTGTTAAGAGTTTGTTTTCTTCCAGATGCCATGTTAGCCTGCCATTGATAATGAGTTCCATTAATTTTCCTACACAGCTAAGTAGACTGATAGGTCGATAGCCATTTGGTTCTTCCAGGTCTTTTCCTTTCTTTGGGACTGGTATTAGTATAGCTTCCTTCCATGCCTGTGGGACTATTTCTCTCTTCCAGCTGTAATTTAGGACTGCTAGTAGTTTCTTTTTTGCCTTAGTGCCTAGTCCTATTAGCATTTCATTTGTGATTCCATCCTTTCCTGGTGATTTCTTCTTTTTAGGGTATTCATTGCCTGTTCCATTTCTTCCATTGTTAGATTTGCCATCATGTATTCTGCTATTGTCTCTGTATTATTATGATGTGTCTGTTTGTCTTTGATTGCTTTCTTCTGTTTGGTTGTAATATCAATGTGGTTTGCACTGGCATAGCGTTCCATTAGTGCATTTGCAGCCTTTTTTCCTGTAAGCAAGGCATTTCCTTGTTTAAGTGTTATTTGTTTGTTTCTAGATCCTTCGTTGTTCACGGCTTTCACTAGTTTTCATAGTTTGTTTCCATCCCTGTCAAAATTCAGGTATTCTTTTTTATTTCCTCCAACAATCTCTTGTTGTTTGATTTACTGTTCTTTTATATTTTGCTGAGATGGCTTTGAGCGAGATGTTCGCTTCAGTTGTTTGTTCTCTCTCTACTATCTTCCTGGCAACCTTCAACTTTGTCCTCCAAAATTTGTAGTTCTTCAGTCCAGTATGGTTTGTAATTTTTCCTCGCTCCTCTTGGAATAGACTCAGTGGCCGCCTGTATTATTGCTCTGTTTAGACTTTCCACCATTTGCTTCATGTTGCCATATCATGTATTTATGTTTTCACAATATTTGTCTGTTAGTATGGCAAATCTGTCCCAATCTGCTCGTTTGTAATTCCAGAGGGGCAAAGGCTTTTGCTCCCGTGGAACATACTCCATGTTCATTACAAGCTTGATTGGTCTGTGGTCACTACCTGCTAATTGATCAAGCACATGGCGATCAATTTTGTGGAGGATGTCTCCTGTGCAGAAAGCTAAGTCTGGAGTAGAAGTGATAAACCATCTTCTGGAGTAGAAGCTCGGTGTGTCATCCGTTTTGTTGAGTAGATGGAGATCTGAGTCTATTTCCCAGCCCTCCACATCATCTCCTCTTTTCTCAGTATCTGGGTATCCCCATCTTTCTGAACGGCTATTAAAGTCTCCGACAATAATGTAGTTTGTGTCAGTTATTTTATGTTTGAGAGTGTACGATCCTTATCTGCTGGGCTATACATATTGTAAATTCTTATTTTCACGTCCTTTATCATTATATCAACACCTATAATTTCCGTTTGGTTGTCAGAGATCACAGATACTTTGCTGCAAGGTACTGTATTTCGTGTAAGTATTATAACTCCTCCTTTGTGTCCTTCGTGGTCAAAACGTGTGGCCTGATATCCTCTGACTGAGAATTTGCGATTGGCGTTGAGGTGTGTCTCTTGAATTCATGCCACATCTATTCTATCTTTAGGGAGACGCTGTGTTAGGGAGACTTTCTTGTTATAAACTCCTTCGGCATTCTACTGTAGTATGTTGAGTTTCCGGAATGTTTGGTCAATAGCTCTTAACCTACTCCTCTGTGCCCAGGGGAAGGTGACCACCAGCAGTCATGGGTGGACCCCCTCAAGACAGGGGGCCCGGCGAGTAGTGTAGTAACGTGGTTATCCAGTGCTTTTGAGGTGGGAATCGATATTCCACCTCAAAGGGCGATAACTCTTTTTTCCCCCAAAAAGGTAGGCGTGGTCAAGTGACTCATCATAGGTGGCGTGTTCTAGTGATTCATCATAGGTGGCGTGCGTGGTCAAGTAATTATAGTGTACAACATAAAAAAATACGACATAAAACATCAATAAAGAAAACAAACGACTCAAGTAAGGTATATAATAATTTTATTAAATCATATATAGACAAACAATACATATTAAATAAGTAATGGCATAGTCGAGATATTATCACTATCAACCTTTCTTTTTATATAGAGATATGACAGTGAATTACGATGTTGTGTGTATGTATATACAGAAGAGTCTTGTGTTTTGAAGCCTATATTGGTTCCCCCACTCGGTGTTTGTGTGTTTAATACTTCCAAAAATGTGTCTTTGTTTAGATGCGTGTTGTGGTTTTTGGTCAGACCTTTGGTACTGATTTTATCATAATCACCGACACAAATATACGTCTTACTACACAACGAGACCATCCCCTTCCCTTCGTACTCTAGTTTGAAAAGCCCGGGGGTTCTCTTTTCATAGGCTTTGATAGTCTGGCAATCCTGACAGGTATCAGTACTAGGGGTAATTCTATGAACAGGGCAGGTTTCAGATGGAACCAGTGATTATAGACTCTGTCATATTCTTGTCGTAGGTGTGGTCTAACCACCTCAGAGAGTGAGGCGGCGCTAAGGGCCAAATAGAGAGAGTCAGTGTCCATTTCAGTGAGTTGGTAGTCTTCTTTAGCGATAAATTTGTCGAGAAAGTCGTAATAGAAAGCTAGCATGCGCAACTTGGCATACTGGTAGACAAAGAACCCAATCTGTAGAGGTAGATCCCAGACAGTTTTCTTTTTTAGGGTTTCTACTTCGAAAAGATCGTCTGTAACAGCAGTCATGCTTTTGAACCTGGGGTTATTGATTAGTTTGGTAGTGTCTTTTCCCTGACAGTAGGAGACATCAGTATGTTTGGCCTTATTGGTAAGTGTTTTCCCGTAAGCGGCGTTACCTAACAACTTCATTGTGTCGGCTGTAATAGACTCGGCTGGATTTTTGTCCCCTTGGCGACGGGCATTAGAGACTGCTTCCCCGAATTGTTTAAAACAACTAACCGGTCGATATTCTATTGTCTGGTAGATGTGGGTAACGACCAATCCATGCGCTAGATACCACTTTAAAAGAGGGGTGGCTAATAATATTTTCTTCCCGAAATAACTACCAATCAATGTCCGTCGTGGGGTACTCAATAGTTTATTTTTTATGGCATATTCTTGCATAAACTCCCCAATATCATCTCTCGACACCTCCGTGTTCTTGAAAATAGGGGGCATTTCGGCAAATGACTCTTTTAAATTAGTCGGGGTCTCTATATCGCACTCAACCAACCCGAAAAATGTATCACTTTTTACAGCGTCGATGATCTGGTTTTCACTCAACGATCCCCAAGGAAGTTCTGATGGTGGAAATGTTTCCCGCAAGAAACACTTGATGGTTGTGTTTGACCTCTTTAATCTCTGCCACTCACATTCCCAAATAACCTTAACGGTCACCCCAACAGTTTTTTCTAGATACTCGTGGATCTCGCACGTGTTCTGGTATAGTTCGACTAACGGTTTTTTATTGACGGGATTAATCGTTTTCCCAGCAGTTAGACGGCAAGAGGGGTGCCCGTGGAACAAACACCCATGGAATTGGTAAGCTGTCGTATTCTTTTTATCCCACCCATCTACGCGAATATGTCGGTCGCCGAGCTGCATCTCGTGACTATTGAATTGGGTTTTTAACTCTATGTTGTTGTTGTGTGACACCCAGGTTAACCACTCTCGACTCTGACGTGTGTACTTGTGTAATCTGTGTGCTCTAAACCCATCCTCGCGGCTTCGATATATGGGGAAGTCTGATGGCATCTCTTTCATAAGAGACCAAAGGTATAATGCATTCGCATCAAATCCTTTAATGCTTTTTACCAGCTTATTACCCCTGATACAGGTCTCATTGACTTGATGGTAGCGATGGAAAATGATACTCGGTCCACCCACGACGTTATCTCGTAACAACTTGTGCACCTTCTCCTCCTTCTTCGAAAACAAAACAAAAGAAACATCTTTATTCATAGTGTTGAATAAGTACTGTAAAGTAATGCCGGGGACGGAGATGGCCTGCTTGCACATGTCTATATTTAAACCGGCATAAAAGGCTACTTGTTTTTCCAGGGCTTGTAGAAAAGGAGACACGTCTTTGATGTTGTACCAAATTAGAAAGTCCCGCAAGGTAGTCATTTTATTATCGGTCCACGCTTTCTGACAAACGGCGTATTCTGTTTCGGAAATGTTACGGTTTTTAAGTTTTGAGAAAAAAGCACCGTGTGGTGGTAGGGTTGTCTCATTTAGCTTACTGAGGCTCGGTCAGATACTCATATGGAAAAAATCCCTTTGTCTCTTTTATCCCAAACGAGGCTAAATATTGAGAGTAACTTACGCCCGGGACCAGAAAGTTGGAGACGTCGAGGAATTTCAGTCTTTCTGTCGCTATGCACATAAAATTATTATTTCTCTTGACTATAAACTTGAACGGGTTAGCCTCCCGATCAAGGAAATACCGTACCAAATAAGGTTTCAGAAGGTTAGTGTCATACTTACCGCTATTCATTCCAAACAGAGGGAGCTGCATCAGAATACAAGTCGAGCCTCTCACTTAATTTTGGGTGGTCACCTAATTTAGCAAAGACTGACTCGAACTTTTTGAGTAAAAGCTCATACGATTTAGCAGCTATGTCATGGAGATAGTCCAACATTTCATTTACGAGGACCTGTGGATCACCGGTGGTGATGAAACATTTAGGGGTGTCGAACCCAGGGACATTAGAGGCGACCGCACACGAGAGAGGGACGTGTCTGGCCATGAAGGTCGTCGACTTTGAATCAGCCGGTAAATTTTCATTAGAGAAGAAAGATTCCATATCGTAGCACGCTCTGAAAGGGAAAATAAAATTTTCTTCTACGTCAAACCCGTGGTCACGGAGCAAATCCAAGATCGATTCGGTCGGGCGATAAACCCCACCTTTATACGTTTCGATAGTGGCTACTGCCTTTGCACCTAGGTTCGTGGGGTGTCAGTCGCCAGTACATCTTAAACAGCTTACCGCATTTCCCACAAGAAAAACACCGAGCGGCCTTGGCCACATCAACAATATACATGAAATGGTTTTCATGTAGAAGAAGACTCACTATATCTGGATGTGTACTAGTACTTCTAATTTTCGGAACCAGATATTCCTCCTCTGTAAAGGCAAACACATTGATTTGTGTTTTAAAGCATTCTTCCAGGGCAGGTAAATCAACTAAACTAACACCAGAAAAAGGGGTGTGGGCGTCCAACTCTTTATAACACAGCCATTTGGTGAACAGTCTTCGTGTATCTTTTCTAAGATACCTGACATCTTTTCCTTGTGATTTAAACACAGATATACAGCGAAATATACACAAGTTGTCTGTGTACGGCTTACCGCGTGAGTCCGTTTGAAGCGTATTAATAAATTTGTTTTGTTTGATAAAGTCGGGGATTGATTCTATACAACAACCAACAGGGAATTCTATCAACTTGTAAACGTAAAAAGTTATACTGGGAATTGTTTCTACATAATACTTTGTATCGGGTCGGGTTAATGTCGCTGAATTGACCAAATCAACAGCATTCACCTTGGTCACAAAGGCCTCGAAATCAGACCTATTGGAGACTAAAAAGGGTGTAGGGAACAAGGAAGAGTTATTGGAACTGGCATGGTAGAGCCGTAGGGCTTGTGTCTCTCGATGTCTTAGTATTGTGTGCAGACTGGCGATTATTTTGAAGCGGGAGTTTTGAACATTAAAAAGTCGGAATAAACGAGAACTCCAATCTGTCGGCATGTCAGTATCTGGTCGATTAAAAAATGTCCATTCACACAGATACCGACCGTGTCGTATGTGTGATCTAATCGTATTCCAGTGGTCATTATACACAGCTCGAACATCCGGGGGTAATTTTTGTAATGACAAATATTCAGTAGTTGTGTTAACACCAGAGGTTCCCGCCGGTTCGTTGCCAGCCGTGACACGTGATGATAGTTGAGTATTATTAGTAGGCGACACGTTATCGACCGACACGGCACCTGGTGTTAGTAACTGTTCATCTGTGGTCGGCGAAACTTGATCGCCTGCGCCACCCGACAAGGCACCTGTTGATCCGTCACTCGCCGTGGTACTAGGTGATAGTTGCTCTTCTGTTGGTAACACGCTTGTTGTTGATGATGCTGCGTCACTCTGTAAGGCACCAGATGATTGTTGTTTATTATTAGTAGTGGTCAAGTGGTCGGCCGTGCCACCCGACAAAGTATCTGTTGTTCCGTCACTCACTGTGGTCGGCGACACGTGATCGGCCGTGTCACTCGACATGGCACCTGGTGTTAATAACTGTTCATCTGTGGTCGGCGATACATCATCGGCTGCGCCTCTCGGCGTGGTACGTGATGATCCGTCACTCGCCGTGGTACGTGATGATCCGTCACTCGGCGTGGTACGTGATAATGCGTTAAAAATAGAAGTTGTGTTTTCAACGTCACTCATTGTGGTACGTGATAATGCGTTAAAAATAGAAGTTGTGCTTTCAACGTTACTCACTGTGGTACTAGAGGCTTGTTGCTTATTATTGAGCGGCGACACGTGTTCGGCCGACAAAGTACGTGTTGTTAGTATCTGTTCATCGGTGGTCGGCGAAACACGATCACCCGACAAGCCACCGGATGTTGATAACGTCTGCCCGCTACGGCTGGCGGCAGAACGCGTGGATGCTGCTGCTTGTGTTGATGTGGTATTTGGCGGTATATCAGTTTCTGTAACTGACGACACTCTGTCATTCGATGTTTGTTGTGTGGTTGACTTCTGACGTTTACCAGTAGATTGTTCGTCTGTATTCGGTTCTCGTCGCCGCTTGCGACTTGTGGATTGGTAATTATTACCAGCGCTAGATGATGATTGAGTGGTTGACACGGCACTGGATACTGATTCATGTTCGGTCTTTACATGTCTCCGTAAATTATCATATCTATTGTAACTGTAATCACAAAAATCACATGTAAACTGTTGTGTCGAATGAGTAGTTGTACGATGTCGTAATAAAGCATCAAGACGTGTGAAGGTTTTATTACAGAGATTACATCCGTGCCTCTGCGTAGCTGACATTCTCTGATAAAATGGCCGACCTCTTTGTGAATGTTATCCAGCAGGATGAAGTTTGTGAGATGACGCAATTATTAGATGGGTTGATTCGTCAACATGCAATGTTATTTGAGTCTGTTGTAGGCAATATACCAAGTGATCAAGCATATCATACCTTTGAGAATATCGCAGACGAATTATTTTCTGATGCCCGCGTCAACTGTGGCCGGATAATAGTTTTAATGTCTTTGAGCAGATATATGAAGCGAAAGCTCGTTGATTCGTTGTATAATTCTGACGATCATGTCGAGAAAATTGTCACCAGTTTCGTGCAGAAGACAAGTAGCTTTCTGTATCAGAAGGCGCAATTGTTAACGTCCCGGGAATTAGAAAATATGTTGAAATTATTATCCGTTAAATAAAAAAACATCCTTCCTCGTTAACTGCCAGAACTCAAATGACTTCACAGGCGTTTCAAGAATTACTTGTCGTGATTGTTTGTCGTATATTTGAAACAAGCAAGTTGTCATTTGAATCAACCAATCAGATGTCGGGAAAATAAGTAGCCACATTGCTTGACCGCCACTGTCACACGGGGGGCCGGGCGAACTGTCAAAAGGCGGGTTTGTGGCTGGCACATCTCACTCGAGTATAGATTCATAATCACGCAGAAAGAACCACGACTTTTCATCGACTATACATTAGCTACTACACTCTTTGTCATTGTCTGCCACCATAATTACGCACCTAGGTACTTTGTGTCAAATCGTAATTGCATCTCTTTCGTACGTTTTTCTCTATCTCCGGGAGGAAAGATAATTGGATTTGATGGCAGTGCACCTAACCAGAGACAGTTCTGTAAGTATTCTGTCCTTACTTCAAACAGAGTTGCTGCCAGCGTAATTCCCCGGTAAGATGTTAATTTCTCTGACACTGAAATTATAAAAATGTCTCTCTCGAAACATAATTGTCAGAGTCCCGAGGCACGATAATTTAACGTCTTCAGTTTAGTGTCAGTTTTGCGTGAGTCATATATCTTTGTTTAACAGATTTCTTGTACTAACAGAAAAAACCCCACCCGCATGTTTGCGTCAGACAAAAAACATTACTACAAACCCGGAATACATTATACGGAAAGACATTCTTTAATATAAAAACATTGCTACAAACCCACAAAAGACATTATACGGAAAGACATTATTTAATAAAACAACACACATTTACAAAGACATTACTACAAAAAAGACGCGGGTTTTTTAAAAGAACCGCCAGGGTTTACCAAACGGCAACATTACAATTGTCAACAAACCGACTGCGTGCAAATATTAGATTCTCATACACGCACAACGTTCATTCACAACGCAACTAACACAAGGGCGAACAACGCCCCGTTTTCATCGATTGAAATTACATTACATACAAGAACGAATCACGACGTATTGATTTGTCTGTGTGTTGGTACTTTTTTGCCTGGCGAGTGGGGGAAAATTTAACATAAGAATATTTATGATTAATTCACCAGACACGAGAAATATAGCGGCACAGAATGTGCCTCAAAGACGCGACGGTTAAAACAATTGTGTTCTTTGTATATACCGGGCTCTGTGGCTTTGGGGTTACACCACTTTCTCTCTGTAATCCCATTTATCACGCAGAGGCTCGTAGCGGAGTGAGAGCTGAGGCGGTTCGACCCCCGCTCGTGACTTGGTGGATACTGAGCCGGGAAAGTAATGGCAAACTACTGAGCGTAACCTTGCCAAGCGAGCAACATACAGCTAAGTTCTGTCAAGGCTATGGTATCAAAGACATCTTAGCGGCGATAAGCCGTCGCGGTGTGTGGAAATGGCATCTGTTAGCTTGTGCCGATAAGCGATCATTATCTACCAGAACCGTAGGGGAGTAATTCTTTAAACATCGGCGTCGGTAATCACTATCAGGTGGCGCCCTGGCTAAACATTAGGATCAAGAGTTGTCGGGTCACTAATCGTTGAAATATATAGACGGGCGTGCGAGTCATATCCGGTCATTTAGTGGCCATGGATCCTCGTTGGAAACATCCTTTTACTTGTTTAATTGCTGGACCGACAGCGAGCGGTAAAACCGTCTTTGTCCAGCGCTTCCTGACCCATCTTCCCGCCATGGTAGACCCGATTCCAGAGGAGGTTATATGGTGCTATGGGGAGTGGCAACCCATGTACGAGAATATGAAAGGAGTGCAGTTTAATGAAGGGCTGCCTGATATGGAACAGTGGACCGGCGATAGACGTCGGCTAGTGGTAATAGATGACCTAATGGCCGAGACAGATGATAGGGTAACTAAACTATTTACTAAGGGCAGTCATCATCGCAACCTCAGCGTCATGTATATTGTACAGAACCTCTTTGGGAAGAATAAAGAACAAAGAACCATTAGTTTGAATTCACATTACCTAGTAGTATTTAAGAACCCTCGAGACGGTGCACAAGTTAATAATTTAGGAAAACAAATTTTTCCAGGGCGGGTGTCGTATGTCCAAGAGAGTTTTAAGGACGCTACATCGGCTTCATACGGTTATTTGTTATTTGACCTTCGCCAGGAAACACCGGATCAACTCCGTCTACGAAGTCATATATTTCCCGACCAAAGACAAGTCGTCTACGTCCCTAAATAACATGTCTAGTCAACTTAAACGCAACGAATCCATGTTGCGGTACTTGGGTGAAGCCAAGCCACCTGCCGTAAAAGCTGTTATTAAAACAGCTTCCCCAGACCTCGTCCAATCAATTTGCGAATGCTGTCACAACGTATTAAAAGGTAATGTTCCCCTCACACCAGCTCAGAAGCTTCGTCTGCAACGTCACAAAAACAGCCTGAGAGCGCTCACTCGTAAGAAACTATCACTCAAGAAACGGAAGCAGATCTTGCAAAAGGGTGGATTCATCGGCGCCCTGCTCGGACCCATCCTTAACGTCTTGAAAGGTATTGTGGGTTTATAATGAAGAAAATGATCCTGGTCGATCCTCGGGTGTTGGAAAAACCCTACGTACCACCCGACACACTAACCGATAGCCTACAAGACTTGGATAATCAGATGCAACAAGTCCTGGAAACAGAAGATCTACCACCCCGTGACAAAGCCAGACTATATCAACAAACCTTACAGCGGTATCTGAATCGCCTCGAGCAGCATAGACACAAACCATTAGGTCTGGTGGATATCAAGGAACAAAAACCCGAAGTCAGCGCCTTACCGGTACCAGTAGTCGAGACACCGCCTGCTCAGCTAACACCGAAGGTAGACGAACCCAAAGCCCCAGCAGAGACACCTGTGGCTACACCGGGTTATAAACTGCGGAAGAAGAAGAAGAGTAGGATACCTACACCCCGATGGGAAAAATGGCCGCGCAATTAAGAAAGTATTACTATGACCCTAAGAAGCCGGGGGCCTATGGTGGTGCTATCGCTTTACATCGAAATAGCAAACTTCCAGCTAAAACCATTCAGAAATGGTTACGTCATCAGGATACCTACACGTTACATAAACCGATCCGTCGCCGATTTCAGAGACGTCAGACCATAACCGGTGGTATAAAGCAACAGTTTCAAGCCGACTTGATAGATATGCAAAAATTACGAAGGTACAACGACGGTATGGCCTACCTAGTGACGTGTATCGATGTGTTTAGTAAATATGCCTGGGCCATCCCGATCCAGAAGAAAACGGGGAAAGAACTAGTGGCGGTCGTGAGTAAAATATTTGAAGAGGGCCAACCGATAAATTTTCAGACCGATAAAGGTTCAGAATTCGTTAATCGGACCTTCTTAAAATTTCTGAAAGATCGAGGTGTGCACTTCTTTACCACTGAGAACGAAGATGTGAAAGCCGCCGTGGTAGAAAGATTCAACCGAACTCTTAAAGAAAAAATGTGGCGTTATTTTACCAAGACCAATACACTGCGCTACGTCGACGTGATAGCTAAATTGATCCAGAACTACAATGGTTCGTATCACCGAAGTATTCGCATGGCCCCTGTGCAAGTTAACAACACTAATCAAGAAGAAGTGTGGAATAATTTATACCGTAAAACAGACGCATCAAGAAAAGTGTATTTCACAGCCGGCGACCGTGTCAGGTTAGCTCAAAGTCAACAACCTTTTAAAAAAGGTTATATGTCGGGTTGGACAGAAGAACTGTTTACCGTTAGTCGTATAAACCAGACTAGTCCGGTGACGTATGTGCTAAAAGACGATTCAGGGGAGGAACTTAAAGGGTCATTCTACCGAGAAGAAATACAATTGGTGGGTGATAAAGAAATTTATCGTATTGAAACCATCTTACAAGAAAGGTGGAGGAAAGGTAGTGGTAAAGAGTATTTAGTCAAGTGGTTTGGTTATCCCAATTCATTCAACAGCTGGATAGCCGACACACAACTAGCCAGCTATGGAGACTAGTGGTATGGCCGAAGACAACCTGGATAATATGGTGTTGCGTCCACAGACTAGGGACGGGGAAAGAACTTCGTTCTGGTCGTTTTTTGGACAACGCGTGCCGCGGCCAGAGATTGTATTCATCTGCCAAACCCTCGTTATATATAGCGTAATTGCTGTGTCACTATTCAATCTGACTCAAGGCAGCGCAGACGCAGCAGAAGGCAAACTGTGGGTCGCTCTAATGAGTAGTTGTTTGGGTTATATGCTACCTAATCCTAAGCTAGATAAACAATGAGTTTTTATTTGGTGTTACCGAGTGTTACGGCCCCGGATGTGTTCCCGAACAACCACCCAGGTCACTTTTTCGTCAAGTTGCCGCAGACTATTGAGGTGAGTCAACAATACGAAGTGGGCCTGGCCGAAATTCAATTCCCCAATACGTATTTTAACGGTTTGTCGGGGGAAATTTGGATCCAGTACTTTCCGCCCAAAGGTAGTGGTCTGGAACCTGTAACCCTTGAATGTCCACCGGGTCCGTTCACCACCCCAGAAGCTTTCATCGAGGAGTTGAATAAGTTGTGTGTCGAAACCCAAGTAGACGAGAAAGTAAACATCAAATTCACGCTACGTACACCTTGGAACAAAGTCGCAATGAAACTACTTGAAAAAGGCGCCCACGTTAAAATTAGTGAGAGGTTGAAAAAAATGTTGGGTTTTCCAACCTCGACTCTATCAGACGAGAATGCCTTATTATACGGTAATGTGGAATTGGAGATGGATAGCGTCGTTAAAAATATCTACGTCTATTCTGATCTCGTAGCTGCCAGACCAGTCGGAGACGCCATGGTTCCTTTACTAAGGACTGTCCCTATATTGGATCGCTTGTTGCCGTCAGTGCATCGTGTCTACGATAAACCACACTACGTTCACTTAAGTCGATTCTCCTTCGACACGGTGGAAATACTTTTAACTACGGAGACGGGAAAAACGATACCACTCAACGATGGGACTTCAGTGCTAACTTTACATTTTCGAGCCCGGAAACTCTCAGAACTCGAATAGACTAAAATGTGTTTTTATGTGCTATCGACGCGTTTCCCACTAGACGAACAGGGTGCTGAAATTAGACTTAGTTGGTGGATATTTTACAAGTCCCCTCGTCAGCGAGACTGACGTCCGTTCTTTCCGGCCTGGGTGAAGTAGATTTGGACCAGCAAATTATCTATTCCGACATTGTCACCTCGCGTGTGGTCGGCGCTGTGCTGGTACCATTACTACGGATTCTATCTGTCCTAGACAGATCCACCACCTCTGTATTTAGGCTGTACGATAAACCACATTACGTACCACTCTGTCGGTTCTCCTTTGACACGATTGAGCCTCTTATAACCGACGAACAGGGGAAACCTATCCCATTCACAGGTGGGACATCGGTAGTGACGCTGCATTTTCGAACCAACAAACGTTTTGAGGTGGTTTAACCATGGTTAGACACGTACCAATCCGACGCAATCCCAAACTATACGAGGAATATTTCTGTAATCAAGCCGGCAGCGGTCTACCCGTTTTTGTGGGTGGTCGGAGTCAGCGAGGTCATGGAATTGGTAGTTTCTTTAGTGGCCTTGGTCGAACAATTCTTCCTTGGTTGAAGACTGGTGGCAAAGCCCTTTTGCGGGAAGGGTTGGGTACGGGTTTGCAGGTGGCTCAAGACGCCCTAGCCGGTCGGAATGTTGGCGAGTCCTTCAAAGAACACGCCAGGGACGCCGGTCAACGACTGCTCCAGGGCGCTGCTCAACATATCAGCCAATCAGGTAGCGGCGTCAGGAAACGAAAACGAGCCGCCCCGCCCGGTCAGCCCAGTAAAAGAATAAAACCAGCCGGCAGAAAGCGATCGGCTCATAAGAACCACCAACACCAGCGGGGACATTCGGATATTTTCTCGTAATGGCGTTAATACATCCCAAGTCGTGTGAGTGCCTACATTCTGGTCTGGATTTGTTTAGCGTGCCACCTACCCAGACGGCCGTGGAAGAAGGACAGTTTGTGGAGATTCATCCGTTGGCCACGTTAGCCTATGGGGCACCCATCGAGTTCTCCATCTCTGGCGTGGGAGAGGATTATATAGATTTGTTTAATACTTTTCTGCACGTGAGGGCCAAAGTTACACTTCCCAATGGTGACGACCTACCGAGCACCGCCGAAGTCGGTCCCATAAATTATTATTTGCATAGTTTGTTTTCTCAAGTAGACGTGTCTTTGAATGACACTCTTATTTCACCGAGTGAAAATTCGTATCCGTACCGGGCCTACTTGGAAGCTCTTCTGAATTATGGTGCAGAGGCCAAAAAGAGTCATCTGACTTCAGCACTATACTACCCAGATACTCCTTTGTATATGACAGACACGAAGGGTGAAACCAATAAAGGTCTAGCCAAAAGACGATCTTTAGCCAGCTCTAGTGTGGCGATGGATATGATGGGCCGTCTACATTCCGATATTTTCAATCAGGACAGGTACATGCTGAATGGGATCGATATCAAAATCAAACTAACCCCCTCAAAATCTGTCTTTAATTTGATTGCCACGGATGTAAACGGTGGTTACAAAAGTGTCATTACTCATGCCACCCTCTTGGTGAGGAAAGCTAAGTTAAATCCAGCTATCTCTCTGGCTCATGAAAAAGCCTTATTGAGAGCCAATGCCAAGTATCCCATTAAAAGGGTAGTGGTAAAAACCTTTTCTATCCCGAAAGGTATGTTTTCCCACACGCAAGATAACCTCTTCCTCAGCCAGACGCCGACCCGGGTGGTGATCGGTTTAGTGAATGCGTCGTGTTTCAACGGCGAGCTAAACACTAACCCCTTCATATTCAATCATTATCAGTTAAACTATTTGAGTTTGATGGTAGATGGGCGTAGTGTCACAGGCAAACCCTTAACCATGAATTATACCACAGGTCAGTATGCGCGAGCTTTCCATGGTACCAATTTGGCCCTCGGTCTGACCGGTAAGGATGTCGGGAATGGTATCAATTTTGAGAGTTTCAGTCAAGGGTTCGCTCTGTACGCTTTTGATCTGACTCCCAGTATATTAGACGGTGAGCAGTTTGAACTGGCCAAATCCGGTCCACTGTCACTGGAACTTAAGTTTGCCGTTATAACGGATGCACCTCTACAAGTCATCATATACGCGGAACTCGATTCGGTTCTAGAAATTTCCAAGACAAGGCAAGTGCTGACCGATTACGTAGCATAATGGATACCCAACACCTAAGACAGTTACTCATGTCTGACCCGTTTGTTCGACGCCTTTCGCTAGTCAACGTCTGTGCTAGAGATCAATTGCCTAGACACATTGATAGAACACAACCAGCCGCTTTTATCGTCAACACCGACACCAGTGTTTACTCTGGGTCACATTGGCTCGCCCTATATTTCGATGGCCTAGGTCAGTTTGAATATTTCGATTCGTTTGGTTTGCCGCCATTACACGCCGACATTATCCGCTTTATACGACGTAACTCGGACCAATCACCTATGTACAATACCCGTATGTTACAAGACATCAATAACGCCACTTGCGGGCTGTACGCCCTGTATTTTCTGGTGATGAAATGCCGCGGCGCGAGCCTGTCGCGTATCCTGCAGCCGTTTGGTCACAGACAACACGTGAATGACCGCCTCGTGTTTCGATTGGTTAGCCCGTGGTTGAAAAAGACAAGTCCAGACACGTTTAAAATCAATCGATAAATTATGTCCTATAAAACGAGACGAACTGACCACCTTCGTGTTTCGTGCCCACCACCCTCAAGATGTCTACAGCTACCTGGATATTCATGTCAAGAACTGCTGAAATGCCCAGACCACTAGCCAACGGTTTGAAAGCGGCGACAGTTTCTCAATACCGAGGCACTACGACTCTCCATTTACGCAAGTATTTCGGTGTCTCTGAGCTCAAGTACCCGACCAAGGTGGGAATTACACTCACGAGAGCCGAGTTTGAGTCTCTCCTATCAATGAAGGATGACATTCTAGCGGATTTCGATAAACTAACTTACCAACCACCCGAGGTGTCTAGTAAAGACCAGGCTACCTACACTCAAGACCCCGTGACGTTTTATCAAGACCAGTCTACCTACAACTTAGACGTACCAGATCCGCCCACCTATGACTACAGTCAAGACATGCCACTGAATGACCAGACAGCTTTCTACAGTAATCAAATCCCGCTGATCCCTTTGGGACGTAAACGACGCAAGCTTTAGATGTTGTAACCGAATAGATGTTGTCTACCAATAAAATCTGTGTGAAAAATGTTACCTTTTTGTTTGTTTTTTATTTTTAATGTTTTATGTCGTATTTTTATGTCGTACCTATAATTACTTGACCACGCACGCCACCTCTGATGAGTCACTAGAACACGCCACCTATGATGAGTCACTAGACCACGCCTACATTTTTGGGGAAAAAAGAGTTATCGCCCTTTGAGGTGGAATATCGATTCCCACCTCAAAAGCACTGGATAACCACGTTACTACACTACTCCGGCGCTATCACCGCCT
Source organism: Cepaea nemoralis (assembly GCA_014155875.1). NCBI lineage: Eukaryota > Metazoa > Mollusca > Gastropoda > Stylommatophora > Helicidae > Cepaea > Cepaea nemoralis. Next base: position 18,000 of record JACEFZ010026497.1, read on the forward strand.
GATGGGACTTCGCTGGATTAGCACCATAACGATTAATTTTAATTTGTGACATCATGAATTAAGTTACGTTGCACTGCTTTGTCAAGCCTGCGGCTCAGTGCATCCGATTTCGACAAGCATTTTTGGGGGGTGCTTTCCCTAGCCCTTAACTGTCCCCAGTCTACCTACAAGGCAGCAGGTTTGTGTGTCGCTTGGTCTGGTCCCTCTCACTTGACCTGTCCGACATGGGTGACCCTACCAGTAGCTGTGCTACCGTCGGCATAGCTCTTGGGGTCATTGGAACACTCAAGCCCCTCTACCTCGTCACTGTGGACACACAGCATAGGGGATAAAATGTTCTTCACTGCCCCATGTGAAAATTGGAAAAGACAGGAGTCTCGGCAAACAATGGCCCGCTCAGGCACTCTGTGCAAAATGCCTCCGCCAGAATGTCATTCAACAATAAGAAAGAGACTTGCTTGCTTGTGTTCGTTGGCTTGAGCTCCAACGCAAAGTCCTGTATGTCGGATGAAGGCATCCTGTTGTCCAACATCAGTGTGATGTCATACAGGACATGGGGTTTGTGTGAGTATCCGTTGTCCCATGTCTGGCTTATTGGTGTGCAGACTGGTGGTTCCTCGCCGTACAGGCAGACACTCTCACGACTTCGGAGAAATCGGCGATCCTGCTGACTTTAGCCAGGACCCCGAAGGGACCTGTTGCCAGGACGCTCGACGAGGACGCGTCAATAGGTCTTGGCCAGTATATAACCCGGCCCTGGTGCCTTGGAAACACTTCTGCGTCCCAAGAAAGATTCAAATAGCTTTCTTTGGTCATATGATGAGAAGAGAAGCATTGGAGAACATCGTGACAACTGGAAAGATCGAGGGGAAGAGAGGCAGAGGCAGACCGCGAGAAATGATGCTGGATGGATTGAGATGGTGGCATGGAGGAATTTCATCAGCGAGTTGATCCAGAAAAGCAAAGATCGAGATCTGTGGAAAGTCATGAACACCTACGCCAGTCGGCATGGCACTTAACGATGATGATGCCACTCTTCACGAAACATGCCCATTGTAATATAATAAAAACGTCCCTACCCTTTCCTAAGCATTGACTCCCTTAAAAATAAACAAACCCTTACAATTACTGTTTAAATATCTTGCTTAATGTAGGAGTAGGAATTAAAACAGCGATAGACCGACCATGGCACAGCGTAATTTATTTGGCTTTATTTTCTTTCACGTACCTGGCAAGACCGGGACTGATAGAAAAACAAAGGCCCAGTGTAGCCATTTTTGGTCAGGACGACACAAAGAACAGACATGTAAAAGTTTTCCCTTCGGGGAGAAGGCACTTTGCCTTAAAAATATATCACTCTCTGCAACTATTGGTATGTTATATCTACATTATTAAGATGTATTCATGTATTTTTATAAAGTACATATACCAGTGTGTTAATTAAGAATTAGTTAGAATGATAATTCAACAGTTCTTGTAAGCTAGAGTCTGATTTTATTTTTACCAATGAAGAACATGTTCTACCACGCTGTAAATTTTCCTAGGTCTTACCATTTCAAATTCTTATGTTAAAATCTTTTATAGGCATTATGAACTTATATCTAACTAATGGTGCTTATAACCTATAAATATTTGTACTGTAGAGTATCAACTCTCATGTCAGAAACTCTTTTCAATTTAGGAAAGACTCCTGATTCATACTTCAAAGAAGAAAATTCGTTTCTGCCAATTTCATAGTCCTATGAAAAATAACTTCTATGCAATGGAACTATATATCCCTATCGATGCTTAGAAATCTGCAAATAATCTATGTACTGTAGAGATTGGACTTTAAAGAAACATTTTCTCAATGTAGGAGCAGACTCTTGATTTCATACTTCACAAGTAGAGAACTGGTGTCTGCCACTTTCAAATATCCTATGTAGTGTAAATTCACTGGTAAGGATGTCTCTGAACTTGTTTTATCCATGCGGGACATACAAATGATTACACATATTCCTGACTCTTACTTAGTCAGGGGATAAAATATTTTGCTACATCATAATCTGTAACTTGGAACTATAGTGCTAAATTTTAGTACCATCCTTTTGTTAACAGATTAGTAACCACTCCATATGAGGAGGGACATATAATCATTTCATAAAATAAAGGGAAAAAAGAATAATCTAGTTTGTGGACAAACAAATGAAGAAAATTCAAAACCTAGGCTCCCTGCATCATCATTATGATTATTATGTATGATTATCATGTACTTAATATCAGAGAAATGTACATGTATGTTTTTTTCTGGTATGAGAATTTTCTCTGTTCTGATTGTTACTTTTTACTGTGGGAATATACCTTTTAATGTTACCCTTGGGGGACATGAGGATGTTGATAGAAGAATCCATGTGTACGTCAGTACTTAAGAAGCCAATGTTGAATAGTCTTGACCTAATGATGATTATAGTGCCGAAAGGAAGACGCGGCATTAGAAACCACAGAGATTCTGTATAGGCTATTCTCTTCAAGTAATGAGAGAGACAATATCAACATGTTGGATGGACAGAATGACTTCACTCATCTAATAGTCCCAGTAACAACAGAACAAAATATAAGTGAGAAAATACCTTACTCAATATTAAGAGTCAGAATGGCTCTACTCAGCAATGAGGGACAATGGAACGTGGACACCCACTCCTTTCCCCTTCTCCCCTTGTTGTTTTTTATTTTTGTTTGTAATTGTCTTGTGAAAGTTAACACATCACAGTAGGTTAATGCTCGGGTTGTATTCTTTGTCATCCCTTTTCTATAGAAGAGAAGTGAGTGGTGGTTTTGTTGGAACTGCATTCCATAACTAGCATCAGGATCCTGGGTTAAAAGCCTGGTGAAGGTGAGTCAGGACTAAATGGCTTAACCATGTTCTGGATCTATAAATACATCGTTTACTGCTGCACTCATAAGCTGCAAAGGCAAGCAAAAGAGATACATACGAAGACAACTGACGGTGTGATTGAGGAAGTCCTATTTTAGTAGGAATATCCAGGATGGACTTCAAGATCTAATAATCTACAAAGATGAAGATCATCAGAGTACTGACAACAGTGTATCGTCTGCTTTACTTCTGAGAAGTATCACCTATGGCCTCATCATTCAACCAAGTCAGTGAAACTGGGACAATCCTTCTACAAGTTACTAAAACTAACAACAGTGAGTAACCTTCAACTGTTGGTTGGATTACCAAGTTAATATCCACAATGGATAAGTCTTCGAAAGAACATCTCACAGCTGCAACAGTCAAACATAAGGTTCCAGCCATGCAACACCAAGTTCTAGCTATGAACACCAACTCAAAATGGGAGAAGACACTGAACCACATAAGCCAATACAACCAAGGTACAAACTTAATATCATCTGAAACATAACTACGAAACCAGATTACCTCAAGGTTCCAAACCCTGAACACCATCAGATAAAAGATCATATGAAAGCAACTAAATGCCTCTACATCAGCAACAAGAGGAATCATCCAATTGTTTGCAAACCTGTTACTGTGCTGGATTTATTCATCTGTGGATATATGTAGGTATAGATCAATTGTGGCCCTAGTCACAGATACTACCATGAGATGCCTCTCAGTCAATTAAAGTTCTACACTGGACTAGATAACAACGACTAATTCCTTGCCGGTCCAATGTCAGCCTAAATGCCATGGGTTATAGACTCGCGACTAGGTGGGTGAAACCTTTGTGTAAGCCAATTTGGTAGTCGGATATTAGAAGCCGAGAAGCTGAATGGACGTCAACTTTTCATCAGACCTGATGATAAAGGGAATTACCTTCTGCAAAGCTTAAGTGGAAATCCTGAAGTATGACCAACCGGAGGCACCAAATTTCACAAAAAGGGCACCGAGCCTAAGGCAACAGAATATTCGTGATTCTAGCCCCAAACGGAGGGGATATATGGTGTGTGATTTTTCAATTCCTGGATTATGGAGTATAAAATAGTCACCAGCCAATTACCAGTGGATAAATATTAGGAACATAACTGAGTGCATTAATTCGGTACCCAGATAATGGGAAAAGGATCTAATCTACAGCAAAGATGAACTCTTAACCGCACACCAGGAGATAAATGACTCTATTAATTAGTTTAATTAGTAATACAAAATGCTGTTTATGTGTTGGTTTTTTTCTGAAGGTAACAGGTCAGTAGTTTTTTTCCAATGGTATATATATGGTATAGTATTTTGACACCAACTCATTATTTTTAAAATGAGAGAATGGTAAAAGGTGTCAGAAACCAATGTTGATATGTTGGGTTCTATTTAATTAGATCTTTATTTGCCTTAATTATGAGGGTAAATGAAAGTAGACCCAATTTGTGGTTGTTGTGTTGTTTGTAATAACCTTGTTTTTTCTGGGGTCACTGGGTACTATATTGTAATAATGCAATGAATCCCATGCCTGTCTGAAAATGCATAGTGTTTATTACACATATATATGTAACTGCAGATCTTGAGTTAATACCTGAACTGTTTGTCCAAAAGTGTTGTGTACATCAAGTAAATGTGGTGTCCAACAGTGGTTGTTTATATGTTGTGAGCAATCAATATCCTTCTAGCACTATAGTGAATTTAAAGGGTGATGAAGTGGGAAGGGAAACCTACACACAGATGCCATTGTTTCAAGGATTGAACTCTTTTCTCCTGGGATTTGTGGTAAATATCCCTGATCACCCTGCATTCTAACCAGTGACCAGAGAATCAATAAAAACCCCTAGACATCTTAACAAAATATTCTCAGGAATTAAAATCCACATCCCACATGTGTGGGCATCGTCCGTGAATTTAAAACTCATGGTAAACATCACAAATGGTGTATTATTGTGGGTATATGAATTCAGGGAAAACCTCTCGCAGGTAAACCAAGTCACTTCAGAATGTTATAGTGTTAGTAACAGACCTAATCACTCATTAGTATGAGCTGAGTCAAGTGTTATGTGAACCCATAATGGCTCAGATAAATATAGGTTTTTTTGGTACAAAACTGTTCACAGGTAATATCTTGATTCTGGTAGATGCATCATGTAGTTGGTTGTTGGGTATGAGATTTTTTTTTTAAAGTCATATTTTATATCTTATTGATGGGAAACTAAGTCCAGTAATGAACCTCCAGTAGTAAGGTCTCTGGGATGGTAAACTCACATAAGATAGGTAATTCAGTGAATGTTTAGAATTCATAGTCATTCCCATTTGATGTTTGAGGTATGGTTCTGCTACTCTGGTATTCTCTTTAAATGGTTTAAAAGTGGTGTAGTCATGAACACACTACTATATTATGTATCCATAAGGTTTATGTTCCTACATATGAATCATGTGTTAATTAACTATTTTGTCATTGATTATCATTGTATTTTCATGCTTGATCTGCTTGTATAATTCATGTAATATTGAAAAATTACCAAGGCAGCAGAGAGTGATAGACAATTTTATAGATAATTAGGACAGATAAGTTAAAAATCCAATAAATTTTTTAAGGGAAAAATTTAATCAACAAATGATGATTCAGTAGGACAGTAAATAATACCTGAGAGATGAATTAAACCAGGGGAAAATAGCAGTAACTAAAGTAAATGAACTAAGGTTAAGGCCTAAAACCACCACTTGCAAAAATGTAGACATAGTTAATGGAAGGGAAGGAATATTGTAAGAATTTGCAGTATTTAGGGGCACCCTAATTAATCCTCTTTCATATAACATAACATGTTCTACAACACCGGTAGTAAAGTAAAGTGAATAACTGATGGATACTTAGGAAGAAAAGCCATACTAGACACTTATGCTACTCCACCGGTGATATGAGTAGTATTATTAACTAACTCAGATGGCCCATATGTTAATAAATAGGGTCAACCAAAATATTCATCTGGTGATTTAAGGGAGCCTGATCAACTCACTTAAAGATCCAACAGAATATAAGGTATTTCTTTAAATTATCCACCCCGATTCCATTATTAATGGTAGCGGAAACAGACCGTATAGGTATGTAGGAGGTATAATTAAAGAATTAACTTAAGAAATTGGAATTTCAAATGAACTTCAGGAGATACCGGAAAAAATCTGTGCTAATCTCTAGTAAGAGACTAAACATTTCAGAAATTGGCTCCTTAACTTTGAAATTTACAGTTTAACCTCATTAAGTGAAATGTTCACTATGAGCAGTCCTCATCAAAAAGAGGAGTGAAACAACTTTTTAGTTAGCGATTAGCTTACGTAAAGTTATTTCAATAATTGCCTAACTAACATTAATATTCTCATAAGGGAAGAATTAAAAAGGGCAAAATAAGTAGTACAATAGAGGCGCGCGACTCAATTGTATTTTCTTTAAAACTAACCGAGTAACTAAATTCTAGATAATGCTCGAAGCCTACTAATAGGTAGATGAATCAGAAATCAATCGCAAGACGAAACAGATTTCTACATCTCAGTTCTGACTTGGATGATATGCCAGCATTAAATATGTGAAAGCAGATCCAGACTAACAGAGATTAGCTTATATAACTGATACGAATCAGTAAAAGCAACAATTAAATAAACAACTCTTGAAATAGATGCTGTTTATAAATAGGACGAACCCCTTGACGTAAAGACAGAGGAAACGCCTAAGACTTATACAGTGAACCCATGCTAGAAAAATGGAATATAGCTGTGTAAAAACCAAGCAAATTGGAGCATATAGCTGAAGAATTGCTTGATGTTTACTAGATAGGAATTTCAATCAGGAATCCAGCTAGTAAATTATATAACAGTTCACAGATAGACCTTAGTCAATCTAAATAAATCCAGAGGTTCCATGTATTAAACGGATGAAAACAAAACTGGAGAGAACATTAAGAGTACCTTACCTGTTATCTTGAGGACACAACTCAGGAGACGCCAGTATGAGAGGGATATACAGATGTAATAGTAATTTTACAAAGACTAGTAATCCACATCCATAACTGGAAGTGAACCAGCAACTTGATTGTCTGGAAGACTATCACAGGAAACATAAAAGGGGCTTTTAACTTCTCACTGAACTGATTATATATGGTAGGAGACAATACGTCTGAACCTACATACCAATGTATGTTGCGAAGTTGAATATTGTATAAAACCTGGAGGGAGGCAGACGACGATCAATGTACGCCAAGCAACGCAAAATTGCTCGTAATTCAACACCAAAGCAACAAATACAGAGTGAAACTCAAACACATCAGGTTAGAATTACTAATAAGGATTCTAGCGTAAAATAGATCTAGGTTAGAAGGAAAAGCAGAGAAAGTAAGCTAAGAATTACTTCATTTCTGATAGATTCAGGTTCCCCGGGTAATATTCGGTTCAGAACGGAAATCTAGAAAAGTTGGACCCAGGGTTGCCACTTTTTTTTTGACAAAAAGAATCTAGAAATGGCCCAAACAACATCCATAAATATCTAGATTTCGTTGGAAAGTATCTAGGAAAAATATCCAGATTGAGAAAGTAAGAAATTACATATGTATTGATGTGACTGCCTCTCTCCCTGGCGAAAAGTTTACGGCTGTCGCCGTTATCCCGTATATTCTTGTGAGTAATGCAGCTGCGCCCGAACCGACAGCGGTTCGAGCCACGCTGGTAACTTACAGGGGTATGTGAGCCAGTCGCTCAGAAAGCAATGGCAAACTACTGAGCGTAATCTTGCCGTGTACATCAACAGCAGCTGGAAAATGCTGATGTTGACTGCACCATCCTGTAAGGGATATGCAACATTAAAAAGAAAATTGATGTGACTTACCTATAGAATCATGTCCTCAGCTTCACTGATGCCTGTCTCACAAGATGCACTTAGCCTGGATGATGAAGTTGAAGCTTCAGATTCAAAATGACTCTGGTATGCTTTAGCTGTACCAATTTCTTTTATTACACGATCAGGGAGCTGATAAGTTGAACAGCATTTTCCTGCTCTCATCAGGCCAAATCTTATTGTCAATATAGCATTTAAGAGATCAAGTTTCATCCTGTTTCTTAGTTTACATTTTGTATAATTCACAGTACTGAAAACTCTTTCCGCATCAGCATTTGAATGGGGTAGTATCATGGCAGACATCGCACATTTAATGAGCTTACAGAATGGACTGTTACCTGAGGCATCTTTAAATTGTCTTACTTCACTCCAAAAAGCTTCAGTTTCTGTTTTGTTTGTCTAGTCAACCAAATTTATTTTTGTTAACTAATATTCTGCTTCCGCCACACTATTATCTGTAGCCCCTAACAATTTAATAACTTGACAATATTTAGGTATGTCCTTTACTGGCTGAGGTATGTTTTTAATAGAAAAGAGTGAAATATTTTTCAATACATCTAAATTTTCAGGAAGTCTCTGCTTCAGTTGATTGAATAATGAAAGAAGAATATCTTGACAGCGCTTTCTTTAGTTGTTCTCTTCATTTTCTATTAACAGTCCTTTTGTTTTTAAACCATCAATTTTTGATTCGATTTGGTATATCAGGTATGGCTTAGGAACCAAATAGCTCTCTATAGTGCAAGTGATCAAGTCAGCTTTACAAGTTGGCAATATAAGTCTTTTACCAATTGAGTGAAATAACAAAGTGAGATCGTCAAGTAATTTAACTTTATCAACATTTTGAGATTAAAATAGTTTATAACTTTTTGCACTTCACTTAAAATGGGTTGTGAAAAGAGAAGGAATGCCAAATTTGTTTCATCACTGTACATTCCATATAGTACTTCAGCTGTGTAGCACTTTTCAATTTGTCTTGTTATTTCGAAGTGTGTCTTCAACTCCAACTATCGGTTCACAATTACTTCAACAGCTGGTTGAATTGATAACCATCTAGTTTTGCAATATGACAGAATTTTCAGTGGTGAGGAACTATCATCTAATGCTTTATATAAATTATTGTATTGCTGTTGTCTGACAGATGATTTGGAGAACCAGAGAGGGGGGGGGGGGTTGTTGCCAGATTGTTGAGCGTTGACCCAAGTCAGTTCAAAGTTTAAATAATTGCAGTTACCATAATTTACGCGCGTCCAGACCAAACATAAAATGGGTGAGTGACACCGAAAGAAAAGTAAAATCTAGAAAGTATTCAAAATATCTGACTCCAAATGAAAAGTATCTAGAATTGCATCCAGCATCCAAACGTCAGAAAACGGTATCCAGACGCCGACAAAAACCTCTAGATCTGGATATAAAATATCTAGAATGGCAACTATGGTTGGACCGTTGGTTACATATTAGACGAGATTCTCGGGGTAAACCCGCAAGAAAAAGGGACACCACTCTAATCAGTAGTTATTAAAACTGATCGGGAAAATCCCATACGTGACTAATAACCCAAACACAGGATGTGTTGGATGAAAATGTATTCAACAGGAACCATCTTTAGCTTCCTTTAAATATCAGATCTATAGTTAAAACAAACGTCTAACTTACAGGGAGACGGGCGAGTTTAATATGCTATCAGTAGACGCAGAATTAACCGTTGGTTTTAACATAATCTCAAGATTGATAATCTAATGAGAGAGAAATCAAGCTGGTATATATCCCAACTAGTCATGCTTAAGTTAGCAGTGGTTACACGTAGACCATAAATGAACTACAAGGAGAGAAGAGACTTTCTGCTGGGAAAAGAATCTGAGGGGAGTGGACGCACAAAACCCAGAATCAGCAAAATGCAGATGTTAGGTTTCTTAATAACCCATGTAGAAGTACTCAGGACTTTCTCCAGTTCTTAAAGCCAGACTAAGTATATTGGGAAAAGAAATTCAGCAAATGATCTCATATGAACAGTATCATCAGGCTATTGCAAGCTTAATGATGATATGTCAATTGCTTCAAAAAGTCGGTTTGATGCAGACAAACTAGTACTTGAAAGTAACAAATTATCAGATAACCACTCATATTTCAAACAATAGCTGACAACAGTGGAGAGGGTGCTACACTCTTTCACTAAAAGAGAATAATCCTTTAAGGTTATGCCAGTTGTCGTGACTAAAAGAAAATGGACGTGGCTCTGATTATATAACATAGGGAATTATGCAAGAAATTAATAAGGAATGGAGACTAGGTGAGTCAATGTAAAGACGGAAATTGTAGAGTACTACTTGACCATTTATTTTCTGAAAGAAATCAATGGCTTAAATGGGGGAGGCGTGTAATATAATAAAAACGTCCCTACCCTTTCCTAAGCACTGACTCCCTTAAAAATAAACAAACCCTTACAATTACTGTTTAAATATCTTGCTTAATGTAGGAGTAGGAATTAAAACAGCGATAGACCGACCATGGCACAGCGTAATTTATTTGGTTTTATTTTCTTTCACGCACCTGGCAAGACCGGGACTGATAGAAAAACAAAGGCCCAGTGTAGCCATTTTTGGTCAGTACGACACAAAGAACAGACATGTAAAAGTTTTCCCTTCGGGGAGAAGGCACTTTGCCTTAAAAATATATCACTCTCTGCAACTATTGGTATGTTATATCTACATTATTAAGATGTATTCATGTATTTTTATAAAGTACATATACCAGTGTGTTAATTAAGAATTAGTTAGAATGATAATTCAACAGTTCTTGTAAGCTAGAGTCTGATTTTATTTTTACCAATGAAGAACATGTTCTACCACGCTGTAAATTTTCCTAGGTCTTACCATTTCAAATTCTTATGTTAAAATCTTTTATAGGCATTATGAACTTATATCTAACTAATAGTGCTTATAACCTATAAATATGTGTACTGTAGAGTATCAACTCTCATGTCAGAAACTCTTTTCAATTTAGGAAAGACTCCTGATTCATACTTCAAAGAAGAAAATTCGTTTCTGCCAATTTCATAGTCCTATGAAAAATAACTTCTATGCAATGGAACTATATATCCCTATCGATGCTTAGAAATCTGCAAATAATCTATGTACTGTAGAGATTGGACTTTAAAGAAACATTTTCTCAATGTAGGAGCAGACTCTTGATTTCATACTTCACAAGTAGAGAACTGGTGTCTGCCACTTTCAAATATCCTATGTAGTGTAAGTTCACTGGTAAGGATGTCTCTGAACTTGTTTTATCCATGCGGGGACATACAAATGATTACACATATTCCTGACTCTTACTTAGTCAGGGGATAAAATATTTTGCTACATCATAATCTGTAACTTGGAACTATAGTGCTAAATTTTAGTACCATCCTTTTGTTAACAGATTAGTAACCACTCCATATGAGGAGGGACATATAATCATTTCATAAAATAAAGGGAAAAAAGAATAATCTAGTTTGTGGACAAATAAATGAAGAAAATTCAAAACCTAGGCTCCCTGCATCATCATTATGATTATTATGTATGATTATCATGTACTTAATATCAGAGAAACGTACATGTATGTTTTTTTCTGGTATGGGAATTTTCTCTGTTCTGATTGTTACTTTTTACTGTGGGAATATACCTTTTAATGTTACCCTTGGGGGACATGATGATGTTGATAGAAGAATCCATGTGTACGTCCGTACTTAAGAAGCCAATGTTGAATAGTCTTGACCTAATGATGATTATAGTGCCGAAAGGAAGACGCGGCATTAGAAACCACAGAGATTCTGTATAGGCTATTCTCTTCAAGTAATGAGAGAGACAATATCAACATGTTGGATGGACAGAATGACTTCACTCATCTAATAGTCCCAGTAACAACAGAACAAAATATAAGTGAGAAAATACCTTACTCAATATTAAGAGTCAGAATGGCTCTACTCAGCAATGTGGGACAGTGGAACGTGGACACCCACTCCTTTCCCCTTCTCCCCTTGTTGTTTTTTATTTTTGTTTGTAATTGTCTTGTGAAAGTTAACACATCACAGTAGGTTAATGCTCGGGTTGTATTCTTTGTCATCCCTTTTCTATAGAAGAGAAGTGAGTGGTGGTTTTGGTGGAACTGCATTCCATAACTAGCATCAGGATCCTGGGTTAAAAGCCTGGTGAAGGTGAGTCAGGACTAAATGGCTTAACCATGTTCTGGATCTATAAATACATCGTTTACTGCTGCACTCATAAGCTGCAAAGGCAAGCAAAAGAGATACATACGAAGACAACTGACGGTGTGATTGAGGAAGTCCTATTTTAGTAGGAATATCCAGGATGGACTTCAAGATCTAATAATCTACAAAGATGAAGATCATCAGAGTACTGACAACAGTGTATCGTCTGCATTACTTCTGAGAAGTAGCACCTATGGCCTCATCATTCAACCAAGTCAGTGAAACTGGGACAATCCTTCTACAAGTTACTAAAACTAACAACAGTGAGTAACCTTCAACTGTTGGTTGGATTACCAAGTTAATATCCACAATGGATAAGTCTTCGAAAGAACATCTCACAGCTGCAACAGTCAAACATAAGGTTCCAGCCATGCAACACCAAGTTCTAGCTATGAACACCAACTCAAAATGGGAGAAGACACTGAACCACATAAGCCAATACAACCAAGGTACAAACTTAATATCATCTGAAACATAACTACGAAACCAGATTACCTCAAGGTTCCAAACCCTGAACACCATCAGATAAAAGATCATATGAAAGCAACTAAATGCCTCTACATCAGCAACAAGAGGAATCATCCAATTGTTTGCAAACCTGTTACTGTGCTGGATTTATTCATCTGTGGATATATGTAGGTGTCAGAGTCTTACTACTGGCTCCGTCTAGCCCACTGGACTATGGCAGGTATATTATAACATCTACGACACATCTACTAATAACACATGAATGCAATCGGAAACTGGCAGGAGCTATCTCCTGAACAATCATTTATTACAATATATTACAAGCTGACAACATGATCGCAGTTCACGCTCAAACAATAGTTCACCACCAACAGCCACGCGCTAGCTCGCAATGGCGATCTTTACACTGTCGCCCGCATGATCATTCACAATCAAACTTCACATCATCCCGCACATATCACAGTTAGTACATTCCTCGAATATCAATACACAACGTTCATCTCCATCTATCCGTTACAAACACTATCCTTCTATCGTTCTATCGTTCTATAGATCTCCACACGTCCGTCCCTATTCGCTGCCTCACACACACTGCCTCTCTCCTCGTTGACCTTCCCACATCACGTGGCTCTGTTCACGGGCTTCTTGCCTGACTGTCCGCTAGCCAAGCCGTGGTGTCTATTACTGCCCTTTACCTCAGCTATGCTTACACTGACTCTCGCTTACATACCGGCACTTACATTCTTCCGTACATATAAGACCATGACACTCTCCCCCTTCCCCCGCAGCGAATGTGGCACTTTCTCTTGGAAATGTGACACATTCTGGTGTTGTCACTCTTGGCCCATCTTTCTAACCTTGTCAGGGGATTATATGATACTAAGTACACGCTTGCGTCCCTTTTTGCTCTGATCTCTTCCGAGATTAACTTCAAATATTGTTCTCTCTTTTTCAGTGTTGAGGTTTCTCTCAAGGTTTTGTCGTGGTCTGACAAATGTTATGGTTGGGTCTACTTGTCATACCTCGTTATATTATTCAACCCACACTCCGTGACATTACATTATGTTCATTTTTCTCAATCGATTGTCTGTGCATTATCCTCTCATAGTTATTGTGGCTATGCTGGTTTAAGGATTCTCCATTGGTTTACGTCTCGAATAAGGCTACAACTTCCTCTTACAGCATTCTTAATTTTTTTTTTCTCTCTATTCAGACGTGGTTCCCCTCGTCTCGATTTAATGCACACTACTCGATTCTTTATGAGCACGCTATGTCAATGTTGTGGTCATGGTTCGAATATACTTCATGTATGTCATAGTCTCCCTTACCTCATCTTATGTCGGACCTTGAGTTGTTTCCCTTTTTGAGCACACCTCGTTTACTGTTATGGAGAGTTATCAATCTCTTTGGTTGGCATCACCCTGATGGTATGTTTTTTATTGTTACCATCTTATGATGTTAATTCTGTACCACTATTGCTAAGCGTCATTCGTCGGGCTATCCACTATACGCGAAGGCAAGTTTGGTAACACTCGCGCATTGGGATTGCCAGGCGTTGATTCTCAGCATTACCACTTATTCTATTCGCCACTATACTTACGCTCATATGTACATATGACATTATAACAATACAAAGTATTATAATAATAAAATTAGACATTGGATGTTATACAGTTAATACATATACAATAAAATATACATTGTCGATGTCTTTATGCACGTAAAGGAAATTGTTCCTGTCCTGTGAAAGTTCTGCACACGGAATTACATTAACAGTGTTCGTTTCCGTGCTGGAATATTTGGCATGTATTCTTTCTGATACAATTGTTGACTTCTGTATATCCTGATATTGTCTTTCCTTCTGTATAGTGATTCACACTTTCCATCCAGTTTGCACAATTTGTAAGTTTGTTCTGTAAAATTGCTGGAATTCACACGTATAAAACACGAATTAATTCAGTTCAGTGGCCTTAATTTTGAGTGTGGCCATGGTGCGTCTGTCTGTGACTGTCTTTGCCATAGTTTGTAGGTTGGCATCTGGTTCATTAAATTGATCACCGAAAATGAATGTCTGTACTTGTGAAGCTGTCGTCGTTGTTAGTCGATTTCAAAAGGTGAATTCTGTAGATACTCGTTTGAAAACAAAGTCAATATGGGTATATCTTACTGTTTGATACCTGAAATCATATGTTGTGTCTTTCTCTTCTGTTGATGACAATTTTCACGTTGAAGGAATGTTTCTGTTGGTCCGTACAATGGAGTGTGCTAGTATCATAGCGCTGGAGTTGTACAGCAGACAAGGCAACTATGGAGTTACTGGATCTAAGGATATAAAGTGGGTTACGGTTAAAATTTTTCGAAGGGTGGGGATTTTTAATTTTCATGTTGAGATCATTTTGAGTGCTATCTCCAAACCTGCACTCGTACATGTGTGTATACATTCAATAGTTCAAATAATAATAATACACCATGTATAGTTGTGAAATGTAATCGTGCATGTTTGTATGCTTTTCTGCAATTTGTGTATATTTTCCAAAATATGTAGGGTAATTTGTTGCTGATTTTTGTTAGTAATTCCACCGACTGATGATTTGCATTGTTCAGCGTAAGTATGTGTCTGAGTTGATTTGACATAGAGTTTATCAGTGGTAACAACAAACTTTGGTTCAACAGTAATGATATAAGTAACAAAGTTTGCTGGTTTGTCATGAGTAATATCATCTGTGTTGCGTCATGATGATGTGTGAATAAAACTGTCTGTGAAGACATTTGTGTTGTATTTACAATGAGTAGTGCGAGTATAACCATCCATTGTGTGCACTTGGTTATGTGTGTAGTTAACAGGGAGTACAGGAGGTATAGTATGTACCATGATGATTTGTGATCTTTCCTTGGCCTTGTGAAATACTTGTTTTCTGCACCTTTTTCTTTGTGATTATACCCACCCATTTCTGTTTTTTCTTGTTTTGAGATGGTAATCAAGTGGGTATGGTGTGGTACTTTGGTCTGTTCATCATGTTGTTGTATGATGAGTGGTGTAGTTAAGGCAGTGCTTGTTGTGGTGTTAACTTTTTGCCCTGTGTGAGTTTTGGATTCTGTGTATTCTGTTACATTTAATACATTTCCAATTAATAAATCACAGCATGGATTGTCTAATAAAGCACAAGTTACTCTGCCTGATAGGAAAGGTGATTTTATATTGGCCCTTGCCATAGGATATTTCTCTATTGTCCCTGAAACAGTTTTGCAATAGATGTACTCATCTAGGTAGTCTTTAGGATCAGCTAGGGTCTTTCGAAGAGCGATAAGACAGGATCCAGTGTCGCGTACACATGTGCATACTGTGTCATTGATGTATCCCTCATGGAATGTTAGTTTTCCTAACGAAAGTCTTGAGGTTTTGTTCATTTCCTCAATTTCTTGTTGAGTATTGCTCTCTTTACATAAGGAATGAGGCTGAGTGATGTTAACAACATTATTGAAATATGGTACAAAGTCTGATGGGTAAAACTCAGATTGTTCTGACTTTGCAGTGGTTGGTCTTGTTTTCGTCTTAGTGATGTTTACTTTTTCTAAGTTCTTTGCTGAAATGTCTGTTGTAATGTTTATGGCTGCATTTGCTTTTGCTTTCTGTATTCTTTTTACACCTTCACATTCAAAACGTCTGTGGCCATAAGCAAGGCAAAAATGACATTTTGTTCTATATTTCTTTTGATTTACCTTCCCCAGTTTTTGTGCTATAATAGTATTTAGGTATTCTGGGTAAGTGGGATTCTTATCGCATATTCCATTTTCTGTATGTGGAGTGCTACAATGTTTGCACAGTAATGGTTTTGTTTTCTGTGGTTTGTTTTGACAATCTGTGGCTGCAGATGCCGTTGCTTTCACAGTACTTTTCTGTTGAGTGTTCTTAACCAGGTTTATACTTTGGTTGTAATATTCGCGGCATTTTTCTAGTAAGTTTTTGATAGGTTCTGTTTTGTGTTCTTCTAAATACTTTCCGCATTCGGATGGTAGTGTTGCTTTTAGTTTTTCTATTAGCAAGAAATTTATTACTCCTTGATTGTTGTCTGAATGCTTAATTATCAACATTAGTTTTCTGAAAGATTCTTCTAATTCACTTATATACTGGCTGAATGACTTGTCTGTGGATGGTTTCAACTTTTGTACTTCTACTTTTAGAGTCTCGAAAGAGGTTACATAGTGTTTTAATATGTTTGTTTTACAATATTCATA
Organism: Cepaea nemoralis; assembly: GCA_014155875.1. Classification (NCBI taxonomy): domain Eukaryota; kingdom Metazoa; phylum Mollusca; class Gastropoda; order Stylommatophora; family Helicidae; genus Cepaea; species Cepaea nemoralis. The sequence goes on from JACEFZ010026497.1 coordinate 34,752, forward strand.
GTCTATACTTGACATATCTGGTATGATCTCATGTAGTTTTTCTATTTTTATTGGTACGTACATGTTGTACCATGTATACCACGAATCTTTTTGGATTTTGTAGTCTTGCATTTTCTTTTCAAACTTCTGTAGCCAATCACGTATTACATCAGGTTTTCTATTACAATTTGCTTTGTCCTTTGCTTGTGTACTCTGGAAATAATCATGCAAATTTCTGTAATGTTTTGTACCCCAGCAAAATGATCCATCTGAGCTGTCTTCACTACTTGACATTTTCTGTTACTTGATATTTAACTCTACCAATGATGATGTTTACACAAGAAAATCAAAGAATGCAGATTTGGGTACTTAGCAATCAAAATTAATCAACTTATCTTTATCTGCTGACTACTCGAACGCTTGATGTACAGGAACGTGATTCTCGTGCTAGTTACCGTCGACCTGTTCTGGTTACGTCGGTCGCTTTGTAGAATTGAAACCTGCTGTGGAAAGAAATGATGTTATTTTCGTTCTGATTTTGTTCACAAATCTCCAATTTATACAAAATTATGACTTGTTCTTCTTCTTTTCAAAAGTAGCGTTCTTTTATGCCATTTGCATGGGACTGTGGTTCATGTGTACTTCTGACACCATCATACCTGTCAGAGTCTTACTACTGGCTCCGTCTAGCCCACTGGACTATGGCAGGTATATTATAACATCTACGACACATCTACTAATAACACATGAATGCAATCGGAAACTCGCAGGAGCTATCTCCTGAACAATCATTTATTACAATATATTACAAGCTGACAACATGATCGCAGTTCACGCTCAAACAATCGTTCACCACCAACAGCCACGCGCTAGCTCGCAATGGCGATCTTTACACTGTCGCCCGCATGATCATTCACAATCAAACTTCACATCATCACGCACATATCACAGTTAGTACATTCCTCGAATATCAATACACAACGTTCATCTCCATCTATCCGTTACAAACACTATCCTTCTATCGTTCTATCGTTCTATAGATCTCCACACGTCCGTCCCTATTCGCTGCCTCACACACACTGCCTCTCTCCTCGTTGACCTTCCCACATCACGTGGCTCTGTTCACGGGCTTCTTGCCTGACCGTCCACTAGCCAAGCTGTGGTGTCTATTACTGCCCTTTACCTCAGCTATGCTTACACTGACTCTCGCTTACATACCGGCACTTACATTCTTCCGTACATATAAGACCATGACAGTAGGTATAGATCAATTGTGGCCCTAGTCACAGATACTACCATGAGATGCCTCTCAGTCAATTAAAGTTCTACACTGGACTAGATAACAACGACTAATTCCTTGCCGGTCCAATGTCAGCCTAAATGCCATGGGTTATAGACTCGCGACTAGGTGGGTGAAACCTTTGTGTAAGCCAATTTGGTAGTCGGATATTAGAAGCCGAGAAGCTGAATGGACGTCAACTTTTCATCAGACCTGATGATAAAGGGAATTACCTTCTGCAAAGCTTGAGTGGAAATCCTGATCGGAGGCACCAAATTTCACAAAAAGGGCACCGAGCCTAAGGCAACAGAATATTCGTGATTCTAGCCCCAAACGGAGGGGATATATGGTGTGTGATTTTTCAATTCCTGGATTATGGAGTATAAAATAGTCACCAGCCAATTACCAGTGGATAAATATTAGGAACATAACTGAGTGCATTAATTTGGTACCCAGATAATGGGAAAAGGATCTAATCTACAGCAAAGATGAACTCTTAACCGCACACCAGGAGATAAATGACTCTATTAATTAGTTTAATTAGTAATACAAAATGCTGTTTATGTGTTGGTTTTTTTTCTGAAGGTAACAGGTCAGTAGTTTTTTCCAATGGTATATATATATGTATAGTATTTTGACACCAACTCATTATTTTTAAAAAAGAGTAAATTGTAAAAGGTGTCAAAAACAAATGTTGATATGTTGGGTTCTATTTAATTAGATCTTTATTTGCCTTAATTATGAGGGTAAATGAAAGTAGACCCAATTTGTGGTTGTTGTGTTGTTTGTAATAACCTTGTTTTTGGGGGGTCACTGGGTACTATATTGTAATAAGGCAATGAATCCCATGCCTGTCTGAAAATGCATAGTGTTTATTACACATATATATGTAACTGCAGATCTTGAGTTAATACCTGAACTGTTTGTCCAAAAGTGTTGTGTACATCAAGGAAATGTGGTGTCCAACAGTGGTTGTTTATATGTTGTGAGCAATCAATATCCTTCTAGCGCTATAGTGAATTTAAAGGGTGATGAAGTGGGAAGGGAAACCTACACACAGATGCCATTGTTTCAAGGATTGAACTCTTTTCTCCTGGGATTTGTGGTAAATATCCCTGATCACCTTGCATTCTAACCAGTGACCAGAGAATCAATAAAAAAAACCTAGACTTTTAACAAAATATTCTCATAAATTAAAATCCACATCCCACACCCATCTTAACTTTTTTCAGCATGTTCTGTGAGTCCGTTACAATCATTACATGTGTGTGTTGTTTGTCCTCCAGTCAATCGGACGCCGTTGTGATATCTCAGCTAGATGTTGGGGTATCATATACCAGGCTCTCCTGTACAAAACACCGGCGGTTAACCTTCGCTGTGATCCCCATTCACGTCCTTTTCCTTTTAGCATAGAGCCAACAGTGAAGATGATCTCATCACCCTGGCGCGAATTGTCGGGAATCAATTGTTGCACCTCCCATTCAGCGCTGTCTACCGGCCAATACCTGCAGCCCCGGTCCCTGCACCAGTCTAACGTTTCCTCGGGCATTCAGACCCACTCCTCTCCTCTCTCAGTCAAACATGCACACTTCTCTGATTGCATCCTCTGCCTGAGTTATCCATGGTTTTCTTCTCACCAGCCTTTGGCTTTTAACTGTGTCCAGTGTTTCATGCAGCGGCTTAAGTCTGTCCGCAATTGTTGGTAAAGCAAGGGTGTATCGCATACTCACCGCCGGCATGTTCCTTGAGCATCCCAGGTTCACCCGCATAGCTGCATTCTGCAACAGGAAGCTTACTGCCAAAACAAAAGTCCTTGTCTACCAAGCCTGTGTCCTTAGTACTCTTCTTTATGGCAGTGAAACCTGGACAACTTACTCACGCCAAGAGAAACGTTTAAACAGCTTTCATATGCGGTGTCTGCGAAGAATACTTGGTATTAAGTGGCAAGACAAAATCACAAATACTGAAGTATTGGAAAGATCAGGTTGTGTGATGGTGTATTCCATGCTCAGTCCATGCTCAGATGGATAGGACACGTTAGGAGGATGGATGATGGTAGAATACCAAAGGACATCTTTTTTTTTGGTGAATTACAGACGGGTAGGAGATCTCAGGGTCGGCCTCTACTACGATACAAAGATGTGTGTAAGCGGGACATGATTGATACAGGCATTGATAATGCACATTGGGAGCACGTCGCCGCTGAACGTGTTGCATGGGGGGCAACTATCAGAAATGGAATAAAGACAAAGGAGAAAATGATTGCAGATAAAGCACACACACAGCGTGAGAGGCGTAAGATGGTGCAAAATGGTGGAAGTGACCATGTTTTCACATGCACCTACTGTGGGCAAACATTTGCAGCAAGAATTGGCCTTACCAGCCACACTCGCCACCGCCATGGATCGTAGTTATTAAGCCTTTTTGAAGCACAATGTACCAAACTATCGTCTGTCAAGACGGAAAGGTGCCAATGAATGAAGCATGCACTCTGGTTTCACCAGCTGACATTTTGACACTGTGAACAGTTCTAAATACATACTCATTCACTGATAGAATCAGATGTTTCTCCTCTGCCAATACACAAGGACATGATCTGCGAATGTCAGTATCCCTCCAATTCCTGGTGCCTCAATGCTTGCAATCTTGCTTGTCTAATGTAACAGTAAAGGGAGCTTAGGAGTTAATGGATGCTGCGCATTCATTAACTAGTGGGAAATCATTAGTTAGTGAACGTGTGTACACGAATGGGTAGACGTATCCAGGGCTTGCACACACGTCACTGGGGAGACTTGGGGACTTGGGATTCAACTAGGAAAGATGTCGGTGTTTACCATCATCAGTCAGAGGACGTACGATTTCAATGAATAAACGAATGTTTATCTAACAGCCGAGACTTGTCCACTATATTGACACGAGCCTTCCACACACAGCCTTATCATATCATCACCGCACTGTTATACAGGCTGTTTTGGTGCCGTCGACCTCAAGATTTCAAACATGGGATGTCGCGGAGATTGTTGACTAAAGTGAAGAATTTTGTCTGCGTCTAGAGACGGATGTTATGGAAGTTCTCAAGTAAATTATAAGAGACACAACAACTGAAAGCCCGCCCAGGGGTAGTTGTTGTGATTTCTCAGTGTTTGTTAGGGGATTCTCAGTCAAGGTCAGAAGGTTTGATAATCTTGATTTATAGAGACTGATAATTTTTTATATACCTGACTCACCAGCATATAGGGCCTTGATTGCTGATATACGCTGTTTCTTTTGTAAAAGTCAAGAATTGCTATTTTACATTGAAATTCATAAATGATGTAATGATGTTGTCACCACTAGATACATCTTACAACTTATAAAGTCCCGAGGTACAAGAAATAAATTATGTATACAACCGAATAATCAGCTCCAATTGGAACCGAGAAATCTCGAGAATGATAAAATTTATGAGCACGATCTCAGCTCACTGGACTGTTGGAGGTTAAATCAAGGTCAATTTTTACTTTCTGAAATTATCGAATCAAGGTCGTCAACCGTCACTTCAGCTGAGTGAAGACATTAAGTCTGTTTAACTTGTCTCAAGTCAAAATTGTTTCAGTTGAATTGAACTAACCGTTGTTGGAACGCCACATAACACGTAATGTTCCGAGTGATGAAACAGAGTGGCCATCGTCAGGCTTGAATCAATCCATTGTTGACTTGCTCGTTTTTTGGGGGGGTTGAAACGTGTGGATGTTCCAGATGTGCTGCCGTGAAATCTGGTTTTGCTGGAACTGGTAACCGTTCTTGGTTGAAATACAGTGAAGGTGACCTTGCTTGTCTGAAGGTAAAGTCCAGAGTTTTTTAGCCAACGCTTAAGATCGATCAATCAGTCAATCAATCGACCAATCAATCAGTCAATCGACCAATCAATCAGTCAACCAATCGATCAATTAATCAAGCAATCAATCGATCAATCAATCAAGCAATCAATCAGTCAGTATTGTATCGAGTGTTGTAAATTTAAAGGCCAAACGAGCATAATCAGCGGCATGTAAACAACTGGAAGGAATCGACTTCGATTGAAGTGAGAAATCCAGAGGCTCTTCTTTTTCTGCTCCTTTCAAGGTTGTCGATCAGAGTCCTTTTTTATCAAGATCCTCGATTGGAATTTTTTTCATCAAAATGGTCAATTAGAGTCCCTTTTGTCAGGATTCGCGATTGGAACTGGAACCTTTTTCATCAAGATCATCGGTTGGAGTCTTTTTCGTCTAGTTTAGGTAATGGATAATTTTAGATTAATTAATTGAACAGAATATTTCTTGCTGCTTACTTTGAAATAATATTGTCTGAAAATATTTGTATATTATATTGCTTGATAATTTCCATTATAGATTTTTAGGATGGAGCCCTAAGATTTTTCTCAGGTACTAAGTGGAGTTGGTGGAGCGATATCAAAGTTGGACGCAGTATTAAGACAGCAAAGTGTAATCAGTGATGTTGAGAGATTTAATGGACAGGCGAATCAGTTTAAGAAATGGGTTATTTCTATTGAAAAACATGCTTATCTAGTGAACGCTACAGATGAGGATAAAAAGAATTTAGCATATAGAACTAGTACAAGTCCAGTTTCTGACCATATAAGAAGGAAGCTAGAAGCGGGAGGAGGTGAAACCTGGGAACAATTTAAAGACGACCTCGCACGTAAATACGCGGAAATTACTGATCCACAACACGCATTCTCAGTGTTGCGACAAACGAGACAAAATACTACAGAAAGTGTACAGCTATACAGTGATAGATTAATCAATTTAGCTGAAGAGTCATTTTTGGGACAGAATGTACGAGCTGAAGAAGTGGAACGGATGTTGGTGGGGATTTTTGTTGATGGGATTAGGTCAGATGGACTGAAATTTAAATTATGGAGAGAGAATCCTGCAAGGTTGTCACAAGCGGTAGATATCGCTATACAAGAAGAAAGCTTGAGGAGAAGGTTTAGATTGAGGGTAGGACGAGAGTTAGGTAGTAGTTCGGAAGATAGAATTGAAGAACCTATGGAAGTAGGACAGTATAGACATGAATGGAGAGGAAGACGAGGAGAAATACAGATGGTACAAGGAAACAATAACGTATATAATCAAGGTAGAGAAGAACAAGTGAGAAATACTGTAAGAAACATGGGAGGTAACACAAATAACGCAAATGTGGTTTGTTGGGGATGCCACCAACGTGGGCACATTTTTCGCTTCTGTGGTAACAAACGTGTCCCATCGAATACACAAAATAATAGAGGTGCTCAGAATAGTACACAGAATAGAACTACAAATAGTAGATCAGCAAATGGGAATTATGGAGAAGTGCAGAGACATTTTAGAAGGTCAGGAAATCAGGGAAATTGGCATCCCGCTTACTGAACAGGATCGGCAGTAGGGGGGAAAATAGTAAGATCCAAAAGATGAAGCAATGTATTAAAAACCCAAATGATGAGTATAATAGGACATTTAGAAATAATAAACATAAGAAGTTATCTCCCCAAGTTGAGATAAAACAGTTGTCACTAAATATGGTTGATCCTAGCTCGTGTATAATAGAAATAGGGAAATATAAAGTTAGAACATTAGTTGACTCGGGAGCGCAAGTTAGCGTGATTAAAGAAACATTTTTATATCGAATGTTAAAAAATTGTAAAATATTTAGAATTCAGGAGAATCTTCATTCGGTAACTGGACACAAATTAGAAGTGCTTGGACAAACGATGATAAATTTTAAATTAGGAGGGATAAATGTTAGGCATATGTTCCATGTGGTCAAGGATTTAAATAGAAATATGATATTGGGTAGAGATTTTTTATTGAAAAACGGGGTGAGACTTTTTTTTTTGATTTGCATAAATTAAAATTCCAAGGTGTTTACGTAGATTTAGAAGAGGATATGCATGTGTCGACACTAGTTAGAGTCAAAACGACCATGAATTTGAAACCACAACAGTTAATTTAATACAGGCAAAAATGAAAAAAAAATCCGTACTTTTCGGTTGGACAAACAGTTAAAATAACGGAATTAGAGAGGGAAATAATACAGGAACCTGGCTTAGAAGTCACCGATGGGTTAATAGTACTAGATAAACATCTCAGCTTTCCAGTAATGCTCTTAAATAATACAGGAAAAAATATTACATTATATAGAGGTTGTGTAATTGCTAAAGTAGAGTATAGTGAGAATAACATGTTAACTATAGAAAAAGAAAACATATTGGGAAATAAGTATTCAGAAACTTCCAGGATTGGAAATAATGCCAGAAATAAGTATAAAAGAAGATGGACAAGACGAAATGATGAATTGATCCATACATGTAAGAAACGTCCATCTCAGATAGATACAGTTGATAAAAAGACAAGGGAACAAGAATTGTTGTCACAATTAAAAGCTCTACCGGAGAATAGAGAAATATTAGAAAAATTGGTGAAAGAAAATCAAGACGTTTTTGCGGTTAGTGATTTAGAATTGGGAAGGACACAAACAGTTACAATGGAAATAGATACGGGAGACCATCCACCAATTAGTTTAAAACCATATAGAACTCCATTAAGAAATAGAGAGATTGTGGAAAAGGCAATAGAAGATAATGTTGAAAGCAGGGATAATAACAAGATCGAAGTCAGAATGGTCATCTCCGGTTGTCATCGTGGCCAAACCTGATGGTTCGAGTCGCTTCTGTTGCGACTACAGGGCGTTGAACAAAATCACTAAGAATGTAGCGTACCCACTACCAGTAATTGATGATATTTTGGGGCTGCTTAATGGCTCTACATTTTTCACAACACTAGACGCAAGGTCAGGATTCTGGTGTATTCCGATGTCGAAGGACGCTCAAAAGAAAAGTGCTTTCTGTACTCATATGGGTTCTTACGAATTCTTACGTATGCCATTCGGGGTTCGAACTGCGCCGTCTCACTACATGCTCTTAATGAATGAAGTTTTAGAAGGTATGCAAAAGTTTGCACTAGCATACATAGATGATGTTCTCATATTTACAGCAGGAGATGTAGATGATCATTGAAAGCATATTAGGTTAGTGTTCGATAGACTAAGAATACATGACGTTAAATTGAAGCTTAGTAAGTGCCAGTTTTTAAAGACAGAAACAAAATATTTAGGGTATATTATAAATAGAGACGGTATTAAACCAGACCAAGACAAAATAAAGGTTATTAAAGAGTTACCTCCTCCAACTAACATAAAGGAAGTACGTGCGTTTATAGGAACCTGTGGGTATTATAGACGGTTTGTCCCAGCATTTTCAAAGATTGCAGAACCAATTACAAACTTGACGGGCAAATACGCTAGATTTAAGTGGGATGATGAGTGTCAAAAAGCATTCGATCTTTTAAAAAACAGTTTAACAGTGGTACCACTATTGACGCATCCAGACTTGAACAAACAATTAATACTATATACAGATGCTTCGGACAATGCAATAGGAGTATGTTTAGTTCAACCATATGAAGGAAAAGAGTCTGAAATACCAGGGGTTAAAAATGAAAGGCCAATATACTTCTTATCTCATAAACTTAGCAAATCTCAACGCAAATGGACGACTATTGAGAAAGAAGCTTACGCTATACACTACGCTCTTCAAAAACTAAATTACTACTTACATAACGCCAATTTCATTATTAGAACTGATCACATGCCATTAAAGTCTATATTAGAAGCACCAATACAAAATAGGAAAATACAAACGTGGGCATTGAATCTACAGGGATACAATGCTAAAGTGGAATATGTTTCAGGAAAACATAATACATGCGCCGATCTATTGTCTAGGGTCCCATATCCACTGTCATCAGGAAACACAGAAGATGAAGGAGAACCAGAAATAGACGATCGAAACTGGCAAGTAAATATATTAGATTCTGCCATAATAAATAGAGAAGACTTTGAGAGTTTACCGTCAGATCAAGAGTCTGAACCTAGAGCGGAAGACCCACGTTTATCACAATTTAATATAAAAGATGAACAAGAATTAGATCCAAAAATAGTACAGATAAAAAGAAAACTGAAAGAAACAGGGGGAAATAGTTTTAAAAGAAAATTTGTAGAGCTACAAGAAGACAATCAATTATATTATATCAATGAAAAAGGTGAGGGATTAAGAAAGTATATTCCGAAACATTTAGAACGGGAAGTTTTAAAGGCATATCATGATGATAATGGTCATTTTGGACGAGATAAGTTAGTTAAGTCTATTAGCAGTAAATATTACTGGCCGAATTTATTTAAAAGCGTATATGAATATGTTGAAGCATGTGAAAAGTGTAGGTTTAAAAACATGAAGATAATAAAATGTCCTTTACAAGATACCGATATTCCTCAATTTCCAATGCAGAAAGTAAGTTTGGATATTTCAGGTCCTCATCCAAAAACATTATCGGGAAACGTATACCTACTACATATCGTAGATTCATATAGTCTTTGGCCAGAAGTTTATCCAATTCCAGACAAGAGTGCTGATTCAGTTATAAATATGCTGTTACAAGAATTTATACCAAGGTTTGGGTGTCCACAAATAATACTTACAGACAATGGGAAAGAATTTGTAAATAGAAAGTTTGAAAAATTAGTAAAAGATTTGAATATAAAACACATTAAGACTTCATATTACAGACCAACTTCGAATGCCAAAAATGAGCGACAACATAGGACATTATACAACATACTAGCGAAAAATGTAGAAGAACACGATATGGATTGGGATCTTTATTTGGGAATAGCATTAGGGGCGATCCGTACACACCAAAATGAAGGAACAGGTTTCTCACCGTTTTACCTAGTACATGGGAGAGAACCAATATTACCAATTGACAATTTATTAAAACCTAGGAGAAAATATATGGGGGAAGATTTTCAGGAAACAAGGTTGCAAGAAATGCACAAAGCACATATACGTTTAAGAAATAATATAATTAAGGCTCGAGAAAGACAGAAGAAATACACAAATAAAAATGCACACTTACAAGAGTTCAACATAGGTGATAGAGTTTATTACAAAAAACATAGGAAAAATTCTAAGTTTGATGCTCATTGGGTGCCGGGATATTATATTTTAGAAAAAAAAAGGTCCAGTATCATATACTATTAAGAATCAAGTTACAGGGCATGTTGCACGTTCACATGTAGAGCACTTAAGACGAGATAATGAGGAAAAAGATGCAGAGAATAATAATAATTATTATTATTCAGAAGAAATATTGTCAGATGGACAGATTGTCAGACAAATGGAATATCCAATACCTATAGAGAATGGGAAACAAGTAACAACAGCATCTACTACGGCTGAACAAGAAGAAACAATACCAAAAACAGTCATGACAGAGGAAAACAACACGTATGACGGTTATAATAGTGAAGAATCAATCAAGGAAAAAATAGAAGCTCCATTTATGAATACAAGACAGGCAGTAAAAAGAAAGTTAGATAGACAGAAAGAAAAAGAAATTAAGAGGCAAAGGAAGTTTAGACTGAATTCTTCAAGTGATGAAGATATGCCACTGTTTGAAAATTTATTAAGACGTCAAGACAGAAAAATTAGATTGGATTTGGAAAGGAAGAGATTAGCGGTTGCAAGTAATGGATATACAGATGCGGAACAAGAGATGGATGAAAAGTCAGAAACTGATGAAGATGCTGATATGAAAGAAGATAGTTCTCCTCAGGAGGATGACGACATTGATGTAGATATTGCACTTATAGAAAACAATTTGAAGCTATTAAGAAAATGGAGAAGGGATAAATAGCGTGGTAGGATATTCTGCAGATTGCAGATAGAAGAAGAAGTTAGACACGGTATTTCTGAATTTCTGAGGAAGTTGACAAATAGCTTAGTCAAGAGTTGTCGGGATGAATAGACATAATGTTGTAGTAAGTTAAGACTTATTGATATGTGCTTTATTATCATTTTGATTTTTAAGTTGAAGTGTTGAGTTTTTCTTAGACGGAAAATAATTGATTAGTAGTCATAATATGTATCTATATATATGGTTTTTCATTTCATCACATATGTTTAATTTGATTAATGTGTGGGGATAAAGATGATGTCAAAGAATGAGGGGGTTGATATTGTTTAGTCTGTGTTTGACTTCAATTGTTCTTTATAAAATGTAAAGATAACTTAACTTTGCTTTTATTGAGTTATCCTGAGTGTGTTTAAAATGATTCCTAGCTAGACGTTCAGTTATGGGAAAAATGAAGAGTTGTTTTTGGGAACTTACAGAAAAGGTGAAACAGACGACTTAAAGTTGAGTTGTTTAACGTATATAACGTTTATAAATAAAAATTGAGTTAAGGGTGAAGTTGTGGTGATTAGTGAAGTGATTCAGTATGTTGTAATGGAGGAGTATAATTAAAAGTGGCTGGGGGTATCAGCAACAATTGATAATTACATGTGGCTTAGAAAGAGTTAAAAATGGGGGATTGAATTAGGGACTACATTAGACGGTTCGTATTGTAAATACGTGGATTGAAATAGGAGCTGGGTTGAACAGCGTTTAATGGGAGAATATGGGGGGGGGGGGAAATGCCAGGTTGAATTTTGGCATTTAAATAAATGGACACTGGAAGAAGAAGACTGTACGTAACAGTATACTAATAATTTGGAGGTTTTGAAGGAATGGTTGAATTTGACGAGGTGTATAATACAAAATGGTTGTAGTGTTGGATCAACTTTTTGATAACAACAATTATTATTGACGAAAATGAAGATAAATTTTAGAAACTTTATTTTTATAAAGTTTTGAGAATGCATGGGAAGAGAAATGTGGTTACTTCTTACTTTTTCCTTACTTTCTATTTTTTTAAGGTGCGCACCTACCCAACCTAACTGACTTAACTAAACTTTTCTGTCTATCCTGGAATAGCGAGAATGTGAATAAGGGAGAAAAAGATAAGGGAAATATCTTCAATTTTTGTCAATCATAATTTAGATGGACACTTTAAAAGCAGTTCGCTTATAGAGAGTTTTGTAGAGAGATTTTGTGGAAAACTTTATAACGGATTTTATAGAGAGTTTTGCATTGTTGATATTGTATGAATTATGTCTTTGCTTAGCATTTGGATATGATGAGATAGGAGGGTGAGATTTGGACTTAGGAAATATATGGGATTGTTGGGCAGGTATGATATAGAATCGTAGAGTAAAGGGGTTAAGAGTTGGCAGTCTCTGTGTTACATTCCTCCCCTTCTTCAAGGAGACTTTTTCCCTGAAAAAGTCTCCTTGAAGAAGGGGAGGAATGTAACAGTAAAGGGAGCTTAGGAGTTAATGGATGCTGCGCATTCATTAACTAGTGGGAAATCATTAGTTAGTGAACGTGTGTACACGAATGGGTAGACGTATCCAGGGCTTGCACACACGTCACTGGGGAGACTTGGGGACTTGGGATTCAACTAGGAAAGATGTCGGTGTTTACCATCATCAGTCAGAGGACGTACGATTTCAATGAATAAACGAATGTTTATCTAACAGCCGAGACTTGTCCACTATATTGACACGAGCCTTCCACACACAGCCTTATCATATCATCACCACACTGTTATACTAAACATTGAATAGCACAGGCGATATTGCGGATCCCTGTGGATACCCGGAGTAATAATTCACTCCTTCGAGATCCATGAACCTAGGCGGAGAGCAACCCTGTGAGAGCACCATGTAGCTGCTATCCAATTCACCTCCCAGGGACTAATACCCTTCTCCATAAGAGTAACATCAAGAAATCATATCTGGCTATTATATGCGTCCTCCAGATCCAATGCCTCCGCCTTTGTTTACTATCTAATATGGAACCCTTCCATCCATCCATCATGTGCCATGCCGGTAAGCGTGGGCGGTCATGTTCTGCCATCTCACTCGATCACCAGAGTCGTGGATCAGCTCCGTGTTTCTGTCTCGACCATGCCACAAGGCCAAGCCATCCATGTACTTGCTTCTAGGTCTTCCCCTTGGTCTGTTCCCCTCGATCTTACCAGTTGTCACCAAGTTCTCCAAATCATTTCTTCTCATAACATGCCAAAACAATGTTGACTGTCTACGTCTAATGTCTCTAATCAGTTTACGATCTTCATTTGTTTCTTGAAGGACTTGTTCATTGGTCTTTCTGGCTGTCCATGGTATTCTTTGGAACCCCTCATAAACGTCAAAAGAAAATTGTGCATCATTTGACTCGGTGCGTTTCTCTAATAGGTAACTCCCCAATCCTCTAAGGCAGTGGTTCTCAACCGGTGGAGAATTTCCCCCAGGGGGGAATTTTAGGGTTTGCAGGGTGGAGGTGGGGGGAGGGGGAATTACGATAATTTCAAGATCGCGTTAATACAAAAACCTATTTGTTGATATTGTTTTTGTTTCCTCCATACTTCACTGTTCTGTACTTCTCGCTCTTCTGAAATTCGTTTTATAGCGTAAGTAGACCCGCAAATCATGTTTTATGTAGGCATCTAGACTTGTTCTAGTATGTGTTATTAAATTTAGCTTCCATTTTACGTGTATTGTGTTGGGGCGGGGGGGGGGGGAAGATTTATAGGGAGGAAATTTGAAAGGGGGGAATGACATTCTGAACATATGGTGAAGGCGTGCATGTGCCAAAAAAGGTTGAGAACCACTGCTCTAGGGAGTGGGTTTCACTATAACCATTGAACCATTCATGGCCCTTGCCTCTCTTTCGAAGCTCATGTCTTGTACATAGGCGCTCCTGACCCCGTCAGGTCCTGGCGCAATGGCGTTTGCTTGTTTATCTTCCACCTGTATGACATCCTCACAGCTGTCGTCCCTGATGACACCAGCTAGGTGCTCTTTAACTGTATCCCTATTGTCTCTCTATCATTCTGATCTTACTGTGCTGTAAATCTCACCAGGATGGCGTCCCTTTTCTCCCTGTCCGTCGTCTTGGGCATTCCGTTATCCCTATATATTTCTCCCAATGTAGTGGGCTGGTCTTTTTTGTGCATTTATCTGTGTAGTTTTCATAATTTACCCAATGTCATATCACCTCCCAACTCATTTATGAAATTATCCTATTATCATCATGGAGAAGGAACACATAATATGTGTGCAACAAAGAAAAACTCCAGGTTAGAACTCAACATGTTCAGCATCTGGCGGTAGTACCTAAATTATCGATTACTTATTTCTTTTCAAGTTTAGACAAGACATTTCTGCCAAAGGCAAATATTGATTACTAAAATTGTAATGATAGTACACAACTGGAGCAGAAACAAGGATAGCAGTCAATCAATCAATCAGGTGCCGTCTCCACAATGAAGGTTGGCCTGCAATGGATCTCCAACACTGTCTGTCTCTCACCGTGACTGTACACTCTGTCAGGCTGATGTTCGTCCATCTCTTGATGTTATCTTCCCACTTGTATCGTTGTCCACCTCTTGCTAGCTTGCCCTCAACCTTGCCCTCCGGTATGGTTTTTATAAGAGTATCATGTCTTTTACCGTGGCTGAAATATTTTACTTGCTTCCTCTTTATTTCTTTCATCAACTCTTTCTTCATTCCCAGTTTTTCTAGAACCTCTGCATTTTATTGTTTTTGTTTCCGTGAACTACGACATATTTGTCTGTATATCCACATCTCCAGGGCCTCTAAGCGACTTTCTAGTTGTTTGTTCAGTGATCTGAAAGCAGTGAATACGGTTAAAACTACCGTCAATGATAGGAAAACTGTGCAATGGGAGGTAAGTTCTGTGTTAATTGTAGTTTATTGAGTTTGCTACCTTTGAATTAGACAGAAAATCAATCGGGGAACTCTTTGAGGCCACTAAGACAGTTAATAAATAAAAAAACATAGTATTGTTTGGCGCTCATAGAAGGAGCAGAAGGAAGTAGAGATTAGAGGACGTACTAGATAACATAAAATTTGAAAGACATAGTTACCGACCGGCGAGGATCCTGAAATACGAATTTCGAATTTCAATTAGAGAATTAGTCAAGCAGGCTGTGTATGGTCATTCTTAGCGGATACAATCTGCAAAAATTATTCCAAAAAATTAGTTTCTATATTGCAGACGCACATTTGTCTGCTCTGCAATAAATATGTCCCGGGAAGTCCAACCAGGCAAAAAACAAAACAACACGCCCGCTAAAGTCGGATGTGTTGGCCTTAGGGCGTATAACCTAACACACCGCAATTACGTCTGAAAAAAAAACACACACTCCGGGTGAACGCAGTAGAAGAAGAAGAAGAAGAAGAAGAAGAAGAAGAAGAAGAAGAAGAAGAAGAAGAAGAAGAAGAAGAAGAAGAAGAAGAAGAAGAAGAAGAAGAAAGAAATATGTACAATATTTCTTTCTCTAACCTGTCTGTCTAAATGGTCTTAGATATATTCTGATGTCTTTAGCATAGTGCCTCTTTATTAAACCAGATAGTATTTAAATTTCTACCAAGGAAAGAATAGCATAAGCTGTGGTCTTATTCAGAAACACCATCTTCTTTCCGGCCACTGAAAAATTTATGCAATTCGTTTTATATAGTTTCTCTTAGCTTTAACGGGGAGTTGGATTAAATTAAGTGGTTAAAAAAAATCCACATCAAAGCAATCTGCAAAAAGAAATAAGGCGAATTGCCCTTTTAAAAACAATTGTATTATATTTAGGAAGTATTACCGAACGAAGAAACCACAAAAAGTATATGGCGAAATCTGGTCACACATCAACACGCATGGTGCATCTTGAAGACGACAAAACTGCAATCAGTTCGGTATAAGCTCCACGTTGACACATAAACTATTCAAAAATGATTTGTATATACATATGTGCAGATAACACCACAACAGAAATGATTAAAGTTTTAGAAGAATTTGGACTAGAGCAAGTCACCAGACTGCTGAACACATTATATGATACTGGAGATATACCTCCTGAATTATGTAACTCTGTATTTATTGCAATCCCAAAGAAATCAGGAACCTTGGAATGTGATAAACATAGAACAATTAGTATAATTAGTCACATCACAAAGATTTTGCTAAGAATTATCATGCAAAGAGTGAGGAAGAAGATACAACCTGAAATAGGGGAAGAACAATGTGGGTTTGTAGAAGGAAAGGGTACAGTAAATGCTGTGTATATGCTGCGAACAGTTACTGAACGTGCTATAGAAGTAAACAAGGATATACATCTTTGCTTTATTGACTATACAAAGGCTTTCGATAGAGTTAGACATGTCAACATGGTGGATATGCTTGCAGATCTACAAATTTATGGGAAAGACATTAAACTTATAAAAAACATATATTGGAAACAACAAGCTGCAATAAGGATTGATAATCAAGTGGGACAGTATCAGCCAATTAAAAGAGGTGTTAGGCAGGGATGTGTGATGTCTCCAGATCTTTTTTCCCTATACAGTGAAAATATTTTCAGAAATGTAGAGGATATAAATGGAATCAGCATTGGAGGACGAAACATCAGTAACATTAGATATGCAGATGATACAGTATTAATTGCAGACAATGCGCAGAACCTGCAACAATTAGTAGATGCGGTTGTTGTACACAGTGAGCAACTGGGGTTAGAATTTAATTGTAAAAAGACCCAGGTTATGGTCGTCACTAGGAAGGAAGAAGTGCCACAATGTAATATACAAGTAAATGGAAATATTCTTCAACAAGTGAATCGGTACAATTATCTTGGAACAGTCATAACATCTGATGGGAGATGCCTTGAAGAGATTAGAACAAGAATCGCCATGGCGAAAGTAGCCTTTAGCAAGATGAAAAACATTCTGACCAATAAAAAGATGTCAATTGAAACGAGAAAAAGAGTGTTGAGGGGATACATAGAGCCTGTTCTTTTGTATGGATGTGAAACTTGGACAATGGGCAGTCAAGCTGAAAAACATCTGATGGCTGCAGAAATGTGGTTTCTGAGGAAAATGCAAAGAATACCATGGACAGACAGAAAAACCAATGACCAAGTACTACAGGAGACAAATGAACATCGTAAACTGATTAGAGAAATTAGACGTAGACAGTCAAAATTTTTTGGACATGTTATGAGAAGAAAAATGATTGGAGAACTTGGTGACAACTGGCAAGATCGAAGGAAACAGACCAAGAGGCAGACCGAGAGGAAAATACCTGGATGGCTTGGCCACATGGCATGGACGAGACAGGAACACTGAGCTGATCCACGACATTGGTGATCGAGTGAAATGGCGACCGCCCACGCTTTCCGGCATGGCACATGATTGATTGATTGATATACATATTGCTAGATCTTCCACAGATGTCAGACAGTCACAAACAAAACTACTAGACATTTCGTTCTTGGAATCACTATATACAGTATTTATCATCATCATCATTATCACCATCATCATCATCTGTGTAACGAAACGGCCCACTAATGATCCAGCAGTGAAAAATATAAAGAAGGTGTATCGCTTTGTTACAACGGCTTGAACACATCATTTTCAAATACACTACAGGATTTAAAACCTCATTATAAGCCAAGATCACGAGGGGGTATAGGAAGCTCGGGTCGTTGAATAACGAATAACAGGAGTACAACGGTATCAAACAGAGCCTTACAACTAAGAACATTAGCAAGGATAGAGGCTGAGAAATGTAAGGAGATCAGCTTGGCATCGCTTCGCCGCCGGAACAAGGAATACGCCTGCCGGGTCCCATCAGAGTTCAACAGACTGCGAATCAACTTATAGTCTATATTGATGAGAGGGCTTACTTAGAATTGCCATGACCAACTTGGAGGTTGGCGACAGATATGAGTTTCTTGAAAAGCCGAGCCCAGATGTAGCCCAGGAAAAAGCTTTTGGTCTGATTGTACTTGAGCTTGCTAGACCAACAAGTGAGAAATGTTGATACTTTGTGATGGGGAAGTTTTGCATTGTGAAACCATATATAAGTTGTTCTACAGCAGTTGCTGGGGGAGCAGCGTCAAGTAGATATAATAATAATCTTGCACTACGGAATTCATGCTGAATGAAGAGAGAAGCGTGTCGTGGAGACAAATGTTCTGAAGGAAATAAGCTCACGTGGAAGAAGTGAACGAATTAATCAATATGACTTCCTGAAAATTTAAACCAGCTATGTTCATCGGTACAAAGAGATTCATAAATGATGTCAGCTTACAATTGGCACAATTTAAAATATGGGCCAACCATACATACCTACACATACATGTATGTATTAATATATTCATGCACGGCAATCAAGTATCTCATTTACACGAATAAAGTATATCTTAGAAGATTAATTAGGGAACTTCTAAATGTATTTTATAAACATGTGTTATAAATATCTCATTTAAACATGTCTTCTAAACCAGTGTTGCTAAGGCAAGTACTTTTTTTATGTATTTTAGATGTGAACTGGTGAACATATACCCCTTCTGAAAGGAAGGAAGTTACTAATTTGGAGAGTAATTTACTCAGGAGGGGGTGTGTGTGTGTGTGTGTGTGTGTTGTGTGTGTGTGTGCTGTGTGTGTTTGTCTGTCTGTGTGTGTGTGTCTGTGTGTGTGTGTATGTTGTGTGTGTGTGTGTGTGTGTGTGTGTGTGTGTGTGTGTGTGTGTGTGTGTGTGTGTGATATGATATAATCTTGGACAGAGAAAAAGTGAAGAAAGTAAAATGATATATGGCCATATCAGATCGAGTTCTATTAGTCAGATTAGGGGGCATCATCATCATGTGCCAAGCCGGTAGCGTGGGCGGTCATGTTTTGCCATCTCCTCGATCACCAGAAGTCGTAGATTAGCTTAGTGTTCTTGTCTCGACCATACCACGTGACCAAGCCATCCAGGAATTTACTTCTCTGCCCTCCCCTTGTTCTCTTCCCCTCGATCTTGCTAGTTGTCACCAAGTTTTCCAATTTATCTCTTCTCATAATGTGATCAAAAAATTGTGACTGTCTATGTCTAATTTCTCTAATCAGTTTTCATTTGTTGCTTGTAGGACTTGATCATAGGTGGGGCGGGGGGGGGGGGGTAGTAGATATTAATATCATACAAGTCTATTCACTAACGTTTAATTATTTATGCAGAAATTGAGCATAAAGAAACTTAAAGCTTCAATTTTTGATGGACCTCAAATTAGAAAGTTAATAAACAATCAAAATTGTATTAATTCGATGAACATAACAGAGTCCATAGCCTGGTCATCGTTTGTTTTAGTTGTACAAAATCTTTCTGAGTAATTTTAAAGCAGACAATTATTCTGAATTAGCTGAAAACATGCTGTCGAGTTTTTGTAAGTTTGGATGCAACATGAGCATAAAATTACACTACCTCCATAACCATTTACACTTCTTTCCCGAGAATCTTGGTGACTGTAGTGAGGAGCAAGGTGAAAGATTTCACCAAGATATAAAAAGAATGGAATAGAGATACCAGGGACTTTGTGATGCCCACATTTTGGACCCTTGGTATGACTGTCCAGGCATATCACATTCCAGGAAGTCTTCGAAAAGAAGATTTTGTGTGTTGACTACAAATTTTTCAAAATACTAGCAATACGGGTTTAATACATTTTTTGGTGTTTTATATGAAGGCAATAAATGCACAGTAATTACATATAATATGAAGACAGATTACTGTCAAAATGCCACCGATGACACCTAACTGTAGGCTTGTACATAACAATTGTCCTACTTAAGAAGGTCATTCTTAGTAATCTCATAAACTAGAACTGACAGAAACAAATGTGATGACATTTTTGGAATCAGCAACACAGAATTACCCAAGAACAGCTATAACATTTAAGGCACTAAATCAGCGACACAAAATTACCCAAGAACAGCTACAACATTTCATGCACTAAATCAGCAACACAAAATTACCCAAGAACAGCCATAACATTTCATGCACTAAATCAGCAACACAAAATTACCCAAGAACAGCTATAATATTTCAGGCACTAAATCAGCAACACAAAATTACCCAAGAACAGCTATAACATTTCAGGCATTAAATCAGCAACACAAAATTACCCAAGAACAGTTATAACATTTCAGGCACTTAATCAGCAACACAAAATTACCCAAGAACAGCCATAACATTTCATGCACTAAATCAGCAACACAAAATTACCCAAGAACAGCTATAATATTTCAGGCATTAAATCAGCAACACAAAATTACCCAAGAATAGCTATAACATTTCAGGCACTTAATCAGCAACACAGAATTACCCAAGAACAGCTATAACATTTCATGCACTAAATCAGCAACACAAAATTACCCAAGAACAGCTATAACATTTCAGGTACAAAATCAGCAACACAAAATTACCCAAGAACAGCTATAACATTTCAGGCACTAAATCAGCAACATAAAATTACCCAGGAACAGCTATAACATTTCAGGCATTAAATCAGCACCACAAAATTACCCAAGAACAGCTATAACGTTTCAGGTACAAAATTAGCAACACAAAATTACCCAAGAACAGCTATAACATTTCAGGTACAAAATTAGCAACACAAATTTACCCAAGAACAGCTATAACATTTCAGGCACTAAATCAGCAACACAAAATTACCCAAGAATAGCTATAACATTTCAGGTACACAAAGCGTGTAGACCAGTGTTGTCTGTGTAAATAGAGGCGAGGAAAAGAATTCTTAAGAGCTACATAGAGCCAATTGTGATAAACGGGTGCCAATCAAGGACAATTAGCAGACATGTGAGGCACTACGTGGTGTTATAGAAGAATGGTGAGAAAACCGGGGGCGGATAGAAAGACCAATAAAGACACCCAGAAAGAATTTAACTCACAGAGAGAACTGGTTACTCGCATCAGAAGGAGACAGCCCACATTCCTTGGGCATGTCATGGGAATGAGAAAGCTGGAGTGTATCGTCACAACCGGAAGGCTGGAGCGGAAGACAGGCAGTGGGAGACCAAGAGAGAAGGTGCTGGACAGTTTGACAACATGGCATGGAGGAACGTTGGTATCAGAAATATTCACAGGACAAGCGACAGAAGACAATGGACAGACATGATCACCAACGCCACGCGGCAGGACAATAAGAAGAACGACATGTAAACTGTCATGAGATGTGTCTCAGTCTGACTGCTCATTGCCCGTCTTTGACGTCGGTATAACAGTATCGAGCCTGTTTAGCACTTTACCTCGCTCTTTCTCATTGCAGTTGACAGACAGTCTTTTATTGGAAGCTATGTTTTTCGTCTTCAGTATTAGGCATGTCATCATCACCTTGCCAGCCTGGCCAGCTGGGGTAAGCAATCATGTCTGTCCACAGATTTGGTGTTCTGGGTCAACTCTGCTGATGACATCCCTCCATCCATCCAGCATCATTTCTCTCGGTCTGCCTCTGCTTCTTTTCCCACTGATATTTTCAGTTGTCCCTACATTCTCCGTTGCCTTTCTTCTCATCGCGTGACCAAAGAATGCTGTTTGTTTCTTTCTCATACGTGTATGTAATGTTCTAGCAGTCCAAAGTATTTAACTATTTGTTGACCACATATTTTTTCCCAAATCAAACTTCTTATCTTTCTAGAAACTTCAGCATGTAAAATGTTTCTAAAACACGTCACTCATTCAGTCCAATTACCCTACTACCATCGTAGATCGTTTCTGCAAGCGTAGGAACAAAAACAGGTGGTGGTTGAGATATGATGCGGTGTGTGTGTGTGTGTGTGTGTGTGTGTGTGTGTATGCGCGCGCGCGCTATTACTCTGTGTCGTTCCACGCCACTTCAGTCACATTAATTTTGTTGTTGTTGCATATCCCTTAAGGCGTTGCAGTCAAAACCAGCATTTTCCAGCTGCTGTTGATGTACTAGGCAAGTAGTTTTCCCTTGCTTTCTGAGCGACCGGCTCACATACCCCCGTAAATTACCTGCGCGGCGCGAAGTGCTGCCTATTCTCGCGCAGCTGTGTTACTCACGAGAATATACGGGATTATGGAGAAAGACGTTAAAATCTACGCCAGGGAGACCGGATGTAACATAATAGGTAAATACAAAACTCGGACCGGCAATATTTTCAAACACTGCACAGTCATTAAAAATACACCCTGTAGGTAACTCTTCTGGCCTAGAGAAACAACGGTAGAAGATAAACTCCATGGGTTACTGTGTGAACTAAAAAGGACAATTAAATTCATACAAGAGACAATATTGCAGTTATTGGCATATTTAAAGCGAACGAAAGGAGAACGAATTGAACCAGAACATTACGAAACAACCCTTTTGACAAAAGCTGCCCGTTACCATTTTATCACACATACTTATAATATTTCCCCCCAAAGCCCGTCTCACATTAATTAACCAGTTGTATCTTGACGCGGCGAACTGACTGCACATAATGCTGGTGCAAATTAACGCGTAAAAACCTAATTTGTACACTAGGAGTTCATGTATATTATGGTTGAGAAAGTGATTTAGAAGTCTCTTAAATTTCATGAGAACTACCCGTACTTGTTCTTGGTATCCTGCTGCAAAGTTTCTCAATTATTTTTTTCCCTCCGCTTAAAAAAAAAAAAAAAAGAATCATGTTCTTTTACATCGCAATTTTTATTCTCAGTTTGAGATGGCACGTTCAACCTTTTAGGTTCTATTGCTGCTTTTTGTACCATTCCATGTAGCCAAAGACACTCGAAACGTTATGTTGTATGCATCCCTTTTCTGTTTCTGCCTTTCAGCTTTCATAATGAGCAATGGCCCTCAATCATTTCAAGCCTAACCCCTTGTATGGTTGTTCATGGCTGTTTAGAGTTTGCAGCTAAAGTTTTCTATGCGATGAGGTAGCCAACTTACGGTAACCCTCCTTATTCGCCTCCCACGCCATGAAGGAGTGAAGAAAACCTAACATATGTGTGTGTGTGTGTGTGTGTGTGTGTGTGTGTGAGTGAGTGTGTGTATGTGTGTGGTGTGTGTGTGTGTGTGTGTGTGTGTGTGTGTTTTATGTATGGAGTAACGGATCAACTTGCTGTGAGTAGTGAAGAAAACAAACTACTTTAGTCATGTATGAAGTATTGGGTCAACATACTGTGAGAAGTCAAGAAAACAGAAAGGGGTCAACGAAGTCAAAAGTCAAGAAAATAAACTACTTTAGTCATGTGTAGAGTGACGGGTCAACTTACTGCGAGTCGTTTGAGTACTTGATAACAAGATAGATCTGGTACACTGTAATAGATTTGACATTTTGAAGTCTCTGCCTTTAATGAGAAACTCAGCATAATGAGATCGGAAAGAAAATGAAAAAAACAACATTTATATACATGCCAACTGCAGTCACTTATTAAGAATAGAAGAAAGAGATGTAAACACGCTGGAAAACAACATTTATACACATGCCAACTGCAGTTACGGATTAACAATAGAAGGAAGAGATGTAAACACGCTGGAAAACAACATTTATACACATGCCAACTGCAGTTACGGATTAACAATAGAAGGAAGAGATGTTAACAATAGAAGGAAGAGATGTTAACACGCTGGAAAAGACAACCGATGGCACGCAAGGCGTGATGTAATAATTTTGTTAAGCTCCATGTCAAATAAGTCTCTCCTCCCCCCCCCCCCCCCCCCCCAATCCCCACACACCAAAAATAGCTTTTAGAAATGTGATAGGTAATGGACGCTTTCATGAAACATTCAATAGTAATGTAGCCAGATGTATATAATTGTAACACTAGATTCACAAGAAAGATATCTACAAACACACAAGATAACTACTTTGACAGCATTACATGAAACCAGACTGATCATATCATGGTCAATAATATAGATCATCATCATTAAGTGACCAGCTGGTGTAGGCGTTCCGGCTCTCCACAGATCTCGGTCGTTGGTGTTCTGGATCAACTCTGCTGATGATATTCCTCCATGCCACCGTCTCAATCCATTCAACATCATTTCTCTTGGTCTGCCTCTGCCTCTCTTCCCATCGATCTTTCCAGTTGTCACGATGTTCTCTAATATCTCTCTTCTCATCACATAACCGAAGAACGCTGTTTGTCTCTTTCTTATTGTTATATATAATGTTCTAGTTTCATTAGTCTGTTTCGGGCAATCATTGTTAGTTACTCTGGCAGTCCAAGGAATTCGCAGCATTCGTCACAGGAACCATATCTCTGTTGCTTCTAATTTCTTCTTACTTTGTTTATTTAAATTCCAAGATTCACTGCCATACAGCAACGCTGGTTCTATACAGCTTTCAGAATTCTCTTTCTTGCATTCAGTCACAATGATTTATTGCACAAGATACTCTTCATTTTCTGAAATAAGGCTTTTACTTGCCCTATTCTGCTCTTAATCTCTGCTGTACATCTTCCTTCTGATGTTTTAAATGCCTCAATGTATTTAAAACTATCCACTCGGTGAATAATTTTTCCTTCTATCTCTATTTCACGTTTAGGTGTCATCTTTTTCTTTGATATCACCATTGTTACTGTTTTCTTGATATTCAAGGAGAATCCTTTCTTTCCACTCTCTGTTACTACAATGTCCAACATTTGTTGTAGGTCTGTTGCATTATCCGCCATCAACACTGTGTCATCTGCATAGCGTATATTATCTATATTATAATCCCCAGTTTGTATTCCTGGCGTCTCTTTGATCTCTCTTATTATTATTACTTCGCTATATAGGGAGAAGAGATCCGGTGACAAGACACACCCCTGTCGTACTCCTAGCTTTATCTATTCGTAACTGCCCTCTTAGTCTTTATTTCCCATTTTAATTGCTTCTACAGGGTCTACAAGATGTGGACTGCGCCTGGCCCTGCAGCCAGCAAGGTTAGCATCGACTATCTTCCAGGAGGGGTGAAAAGTGAAAATTAATAACCCGCAGACTACACAAGTCAACCCCACCTCCACGTGGTGTAGACTGGGAAACCATGACGCGAGGTCATGGGCTAACGGGGCTATGGCCCGCCATAGGGGATGGACTCCCTGTGGTCAGATTTCTGCCCTAAACCTGCGATTGGCTTATCAAGCCGGCAGGGGATCTTCATACTGCTCGTAGAAAATCTAAGAAGTATAAACGGACTGACCCAAATGGATATAGAACCGGCAATGTTAATGAATTACGAGATAGATCAGAGATTCAAAAAATAAGCACAATGAACGTCTGCGGTTTTAATAGTAAAGAAGAAGAACTTATAGAAACAATGGAATAGAGGAAAATTGGACTGATGGGAACAGCGGAAACCAGAATAAAGGGGGAAGAATGCAAGGAGATCCACTGCAGTTACACGTTTGTCTACTCTGGAGTGGAACAGCAAGAAAAGCAACTCACGGTGTGGGAATAGTCATTGAACCACGGCTATCAAGAGGAATACTTCTTTTTCTTCTTCAGCATTCCGAGCCATTGAGGTTCTTTGCTGCAGGTACAAACCGTCTCCATTCGTCTCTCTGGTTGACCTTCTCTTGCCAGTCGCTGATTCCAAGTGCTTGTAGGTCTGTATGTATATTATCTCTCCACCGTCTTCTTTGTCTACCTCGGGGTCTACGGTCATTTATGTCCTGAGTGTAAGCGAGTTTTGTTTCCCTATTATCTTCCATTCTTTCTATATGTCCCAGCCATTGTAGTCTATTAGCCTTCAAGATACCAGTAATTAGCGGGGACTTAAACAGATCATAAATGTCTTTGTTGCTTCTTCTTTTCCACTCTCCACTTTGTGTATCCCTAATGGGTCCAAAGATGCGTCTTAAGACTTTGTTTTCAAAGGTTTGTAACAAGGCTTCGTCTCCTTTAGATGTACTCCAGGTTTCAGAGCCATACAGCACAATTGATCTGATCAGTGTTTTGTATATTGTGATCTTGGTGTTACGAGATAGCGCATTTGATTTTAGCAGATGTTGTAGTGCATAGCAAATCTTATTTCCAGAGTTGGTTCTAGCTTCTAGCTTGTATTTCTTCCCTTATTATGTTGGAGCAGTTGAAGATTGTACCCAGGTATTTGTATGTTTCCGTTCTTTTAATGGTCATATTATCTATTCGTATGTGGCCAGAGTTTTTAGCCGTTCCTTCTCTTGAAATTACCATATATTCTGTCTTATCTTGGTTGATAACCAGCCCCATCTGTTGAGCTTTTCCCTTTACGTGAGTCAATATTTCCAATGTCTTTTGTTCATTTTCCCCTATAATATATATATATATATATATCATCTGCATAACCAAGTAGTCTGGATGTGCCTCCAATATCACATTCCTCCTTTACCTTCCTTACAACTTTCTCTAGAGCCAGATTGAAGAGTAGCGGCGATAGTGCATCACCCTGTTTCAAGTTATTTGGAAAGGGTCTGATTTCCTGCCTTTATATGTTACTATATTATAAGTGTCTTCCATGCATGGTCTGGTCATGTTGATTAGCTTCCTAGGTATTCCAAATTACTGCATAGCATTCCATAGACTATTCCTTTGGACAATATTATAAGCGTTTTTAAAATCCACAAAAATGTTATGGAGATCTCTTTTATATTCCCAATTTTTCTCGGCTATTTGTCGTAAGATAAATATCTGATCTATTGTTGATCTGTTTTGTCTAACACCCGTCTGGTAATCACCTAATATGTCTTCTGACTATGGTTTTAGTCTATTTAGTAATACTGCGGATAGTATCTTATAGCTTATGGACAGTAGTAATATCCCTCTATAATTTTCACATTGGAACTTGTCTCCTTTACTAGACATAAAATATTAGACATAAAATATATATCAGAAAGAATCATAATAGTGGGAATAAAAGAACAAACAATTACAACATATGTACAAATATACGCACCATGTAATACAAACAATAATGAGCAAGATGGCGAGGAATTCTACGAAGACATCCATGACGTGATAAGTAAAATAGATAAGCAGGACAACATCATAGTTATGGGAGACTTCAATACAAGACTAGGACACAACAGAGTGGGCATAGAAAAACATCTTGGAGCATTTGGAGACCAACATAATGAAATAAATGATAACGGAAGTAGACTGATAAAGCTATGCAGCCAACACGTCCTCTATATAAGGAAACACATTTTATAAACACAAAGACTCACAAATATACACCTGGTATAAATGGAACGATCTAGATACTAAAAGCCAAATTGATTTTATATTAACGAGAAATAACAGAAAGAGAAATATATTAGATGCAAGGGCAGTGCCCAACTTAACTATAAACACAGACCACAAAGCAGTCGCTGCCACAATAAAAAAACCATCAGTAGAAGAAAACAAAAACCAGGAAAATACATGCCATGCGAATCAGTAAACTTAAAAAAACCTCAAAGACGAGGCGGTGAGGGAAAATTATGAGAAATAACTAACTGAAATCTTTGTAAAATTACCTATAGAAAGAAAAACAGTGGAAGAATAATGAGAGATGTTCAAATCAAGCATTTTAAATACTGCAAAGATAACATGTGCAACCACGAAAAAACGCAAAACACGGATACAGAAAATAACAAGTTGGTGGAACGCAGAGATTAAGAAAGCTTTAAAAGACAAAAAGGAACATTATAAAAAGTGGTTGAAGAGCAAATAGGAACGTGATTACATAGAATATAGAATAGCGAGAAGACATGTGAATAGAATAGTAAAGAGAGAAAAACAAACAAAGACTGAGAGGAGTATTGAGAAATCCTAAATAAAATCTATAAAGAGGCAACTAGAAACTTCTACAAAAAGATAAGTGCAATGAGAACCAGAGGAGAAACATTTGACCCAACTGAAATAATTAACAGCGAAAATGGAGAACCAATAAGTGAACAAAAACAAATCCTAATAAGATGGAAACAGTACTTCGAACAACTTCTCAATATCCCATCAGATGTCATAGGAATTCAAGAAACCAACACAGATGCCACCGAAGAACTAGAACCAGACATACTGAAAGAAGAAATTATAGAAGCCGTAAGATTAGCATCATTGAACAAATCACCAGGACGAGATGAAATAACAAATGAACTAATTAAAGCAGCAAGAGAAGTAGGAACAGCATGGCTACATAGAGTATAGACTATTCAACCATGTTTGGGTACAACAACAGACACCACAAGACTGGAGAAACGCCATAATTATCCCAATTTGGAAAAACAAAGGCAGCAAAAGAGACTGCACACAATACAGAAGAATTTCCCTTTTGAGTCATATTGGGAAAATATTTTGCGACATTCTTGAGAAAAGAGTACGAACTACTATAGAACCCCAGCTAAGCGAAACACAACTTGGAAATAGGAAAAACAAAGGATGCACAGATGCCATTTTTACTCTTAGACATCTTATAGAAAAATCAATCGAATTTAATTAAACACTCTACTTAGCCTTTGTCGACCAAGAAAAGGCATTTGATAGAGTAGATAGAAAAATGCTGTGGGAAATCCTTAAACAATATGAACTGAGTACACATCTAACAAACCACTGTCGAAGCTTATACAACAGTGGATGCATAATGAGAGCAACAGGAGAGTAGTACGGTATGTGGTAACTAATTAGATGTTCTGGATTGATCTTGCTGGATTGACCCCAATCCAGCTCGGTCTCGGAGCCGAGGCGGGTTGGTAGGTTGTGGGTAGGGTTTATATCTAGGTCACATGTAAGGGAGATAATTCTAAGCACAGACAGGTTTTCTAAGGGCAGATAACTGAGTGGGTGTAATATTTTAACTAATTGTAAAAAATAAAATTACAATAAATAAAAGACAACCTAACTAATTATTATTTCTGGATTGACCTCGCTGGATTGACCCAAATCCAGCTCGGCCTCGGTTATAGGTTAGGGGTTGGGGTTATAGGTTAGGGTTAAGGGTTTGATTTAGGGGTTAGGGGTTAGGATTAGTGGTTAGAGTTAGGGGTTAGGGTTATGGGTTATGGTTAGGGTTAGGGTTATAATGAAAGTCGGTGTTAAGGGGTGAGTAGCAATCATTAGTGACCAATAGAGGGCCGTAGTGGTTTAAAGACTATCATCATACGGGTTACAAATGAAATCCTTAAAAAGTAAATGTGGTCGCTAGTACTCGTTGTGGTGATAACGGCATAGAAAAAGTCGGTGTTAAGGGGTGGGTAGCAGATATTATTGCTCTGTAGAGTTTAAACACCATCATCATAGGGTTACAAATGAAAACCTTAAAAAGTAACGGTGACCGTTAGTAACAGTTGTAGTGGGTATGGCTTAATGTTATTCGTTGTTAAGGGGTGGTTGAGTGGCCGAATAGCTAGATAAGTACTTCCGAACACTATCATCATACGGGTTAGAACTATTCAAATGAAAACCTTAAAATGTAAAGATGTTCGCTAGTACTGGTTGTTGTCAAAGAGCTACGTAAGAGCTAAGAGCTAAGAAGAGCTAAATAGATATAGAGAAGAGGAAAGTAACATAGCGATCTAGGAAACCAGACAGAAGGGACACAAACACTATAAATAGTTCTCTAACTGGACACTCGTGTCAACAAGGAGGTCATTGAGTATACGTGAGCTGGGGTTACCCAAGAGACTGGGAAACCCGCATCACGAGAAGTGACCATGCAACACTGGTTACTCTAACCAGGTGACCAGCGTGCTGGAACTCCAAGCACGCAAAGCAGCTAATGCACGAAGAGTCAATTGCTCGTGGCTGAACACGCCACAGAGAGATTCGTCAGACTTGGACTCGACGGCGTAGGCGACGGACTGTATATCCGCTGTGAATACTTTGTTGCTAAGAAGGACAGTATCAATAGTTAGGACTTAAGCTTAGCTTCATTAGTTATTACTATCAACATCATCTTCTCATTACATCTTTATAACATACTATGATGTTTAATACCGATGTGGTATTCCGCTCGCGGAGCTCATGTACTATCAGCTCCAAATAAAATGTATCCTTTTGCACAACGTACGAGTTGTCATTTTCGTGTGGTGCAAAAGAAGGGAATCCTTGTATGCCTGTCGCAATTGAGTTGTTGACAGGCAGGATCTCATTTGGTGTCAGAAGTGTTAGATTTGAACCTACACAAATCGGTAGGATCTCATTTGGTGTCAGAAGGTGGGGCTTGAACCACCTTCAAGCACTTTAATCTACCATTTTCCCACATAAATTCGGAAATTCTACAAAATGTTATTTATGTTATTTGTGTGAATTCTTGTGATGGAAATGTATGAAATATAAACTGTGATTGTGTGCAAATTGCAAACATGTATCGAAATTACGAATTTAACTATCATTTCTGAAACATTTCTTGTGATACAGTCATAATGTCAACATTCATCACATTCACGTATGTACTTGTGCAAAAGCAAATTCTTTTTGCACAAGGGAAATAAATTAGAGGTCAAGCTAAAGTCATACAGCGCAGCTCAGTCAGAGACGATAGAAAGTGAAGACAAGACGACATTGACATTCATTTAACGATTCATTCTACAATTCATTGACGATTCATTCTTACTATCATACCATTCATATCATTTACATCATTCATTATATTTGATATCACATTTGCAAGTTACCAACCGCATAAACTGTATTGTTTAAATTAATAACAACCATGTATTGTATATTACATGCATTTTTCTAAATCGTTGATGCTCTATTAAACAGAGACATCAGTTATACAAGCAAGTCTATCAGTTGTGTGTACGAACTACAGCGGTGTAACATCCCGAGTGCCGTATTTTTTTCAGCAGATTAGATGAGTATATTTTCTAATAATTTTGATAACCACCGTTAACCATGCATCTTCTTTTTCAGTGAAGATTGTAAATATCTAACACATATTAACTGTAAAATTATATTGTAAAGTTATATTGATATCAGTTGTGTAATAACATAAAGCCATATAATGTCATCATTAAATGACTGCATCCAGGCTGGCAAAGAACTAGGCCATACTGGAGAGAAATTAGAGAAATGGGCAGAACAAAAATACAGAGAAGAAACAGAAAGAAAAGCTGCTCTAGAGAGAGATGAAAGAGCATTGGAAAGACAGCATCAGAAAGAGATGAGAGAGATAGAAGAAGCCACCAAACAAAAACAATTAGAGTTAGATCATGCCACAAAGCAAAAGCAAATAGAGATGGACGATGCCACAAAGCAAAAGCAAATAGAGGTAGAGTCACAAACAAAGTTAAAGATGAAAGAGATGGAAGTGGACTCAAACATCCAGATAGCCTCTACTAAACAGAAGAGTCAGGAAGAGCAAAATAAATTTTCTAAATATAAAGGGATCATCAAGCCCTATAGTCAAGGAGATTCGATCTCAGCATGGACTGAGAATATAGAGTTCCAGCTCAGAATTAAGAAAATACCATTAGAAGATTGGGCTATGATTTATATGAGAAATCTCAGTGGGGAGCCCTTAAAAGTTATCGAGTCGATACCAACAGAACTAAGAAATAACTATCAATATATCCATGATAGGATTATGCAGCATTTTCTACTCGATGCTCCTGGATATCAGATCCAGTACTCACAAATCAAACCAAAGCCAACCGAAACGTTTTTAGACTATGTATCAAATGTTCAGAGTATATTCAGTAAATACCTTAAGGCGGCAAAAGTAGGGAATAATTTTGATAGATTACAGGACTTAATGGTGATGGATAAAGTCATATCCACAGTTCCTACTCCCTTTGCTAAGTTCCTTCAACAAGCAGACATTGAATCTCTTGAACAACTTGAAAAACGTGGTTCAGCTTATTTTTCTTCAAACCGCGACATATTTAAAACATCATTACATGATACTGATATCACTGCTTTTGCTAAGAACTTACCAAGCAGGTCTTACAACCAAAAAGGGTATCAGAAGAAAGACAAACCTTATCAAAAGCTACCACAGTGTGGATACTGCAAATTATTCCATCCGCAGTACTCGTGTGTGATAAAAGTCCCTCATACCCTGCGCATCTTGAAATGATGATGAAGAAGCAGGAAAACAAACGAAAGTCATACAAACGGGCGGTTAAATGCTTCTTCTGTTCATCTTATGGCCACTATTCTTCTAAGTGTTTGGGCAGGCAAAGAATGAAGGCTAGCAATGCTGTGCTCATAGATACATCATCTGACGATGATAGTGTAGTTGATTCGGAGCTCTAAAATATTTTACCATTCAATGAGTGTGAGAGTGTGGCTGTAGTTACTGATATGTTAGACTTTAATAAATGTGACACTTGTCACCAGTTTCATGCGGACGGGAAACTCAAATGTGGTCATATTGTACCATGTTCCAACGAAGATGCTAATTCAGCTTTAGCCTCCAGAGGTAATCTAAAGTTCCACGATGCACTGGTCAACGAACAACCATGCCAATGTTTACTTGATAGCGGGAGCACTTTACTCGGGGTAAGGAGAGAGCTAGTTAACCCAGAGGATTATACGGGAGAGTTTGTTAAATGCCGCACTTTCTCTGGTAACATTGAGAAATACCCGCTGGCAAAAGTCCGGATAAACACCCCGTTCCTTTCCGGCACATTTACGTGCGCGATTTTGCAGAATCCCTGTACTGACCTGATTTTGGGTTGCTTGCCATCATTAAAACACTGTACTGATGACGAAATATTAGCCTGGAAACAAACAAACACGGCTAATGCTGTAACTAGGTCAGAGACCCAAACACATTATACTGACCTACAAAATGAAA
Source organism: Cepaea nemoralis (assembly GCA_014155875.1). Classification (NCBI taxonomy): domain Eukaryota; kingdom Metazoa; phylum Mollusca; class Gastropoda; order Stylommatophora; family Helicidae; genus Cepaea; species Cepaea nemoralis. Next base: position 67,577 of record JACEFZ010026497.1, read on the forward strand.
TGTTACAGTTGTTAACACCCAGCGGTGCGAGTGACAATACCACTCGACAAGAGTTTATCGAGGCACCGATCAAACTATCGCACCTTATTTTAAATTGTTAGGTGAGCGAGCGGAAGTAACTAAAAATGCATCTTGGTATTTCAAAATGCATAATGGAATTCTCATGCGTTATTATACCACCAATAACCATGAAATTCAGCAAAAGGTGTTACCTTTAAAACACCGACAAAATGTGCTAAAGATTGCGCATGATTCACCGTTTGCTGGACATTTGGCTTATGACAAAACGAGAGCCAGAATGTTGTCACATTTCTATTGGCCTAAGTTTTGTAACGATATTAAATCTTTTTGTCGGTCATGTACCATTTGTCAACATTTAGTGAGAAAGGGAAAGCATGTAACAGCCGAGGTCCAACGTTCAATATTGGCCTCTAGACCATTCGAAAGTGTAGCGGTGGATATTGTTGGACCCCTGAATCAGGTGTTGAACAAAGGAAACCGGTTCATACTAACCCTCGTGGATCTTTGTACAAGGTGGATCGAAGCGGTGCCACTAAGATACATTACATCCAAAGATGTGGCAAATGTATTTTTACATCTATTTTGTCGATTTGGATTTCCTTGAACCATTTTATCCGACCGAGGAACTCAGTTTATTTCGGCTGCTACGCAAACCCTAACAAAATTGCTAGGAATAGAACAACATTTCACTAGTCCCTACCACCCTGCCAGCAACGGAATTATAGAGAAAATTAACGGGGATCTAAAACACATGCTGGCAAAGGTAACAGCAGAGAACCCATCTGATTGGGATACTCTATTACCAGCGGTGCTGTTTGCCTATCGAGAAATTCCGCACTCAAGTACGGGTTTCTCACCTTTTGAGTTAGTTTATGGGGCGAACCCTCGTGGACCCCTAACGATTTACCATCAGCTAGTCACTAGCACAGCAGAGAGTCCAACCTCAGTAACACCGTACGAGATGGTAACAGAGACACGCGATAAAATTATGAAGGCGTGTGTAATAGCCAAATCATCTTTGGAGAGAAAAGGCCAGATGTACCGCGATTATGCAAATAAGGGTGCCAAAACCCTACACCTTGAACCCAATCAAGAGGTGCTACTTTTACTACCAGATAAACGTAACTTGTTATTAACGTCATGGCAAGGGCCATTCAAAGTGGTACGAAAGATATCAGATGTCGATTATGAAATATCGATAAACCGAAAATTAAAGATATTTCATATCAACATGCTGAAGCCTTATTTCTCACGACAAGGACTGATGACAGACGAACAGAATGCACCTACACCAAGCAACCGGACGACAGACGTACACAACACAACTACACTAGGTAGGGCGACAGAGGACGACGACATCGCAAACACACCTAGTCAGGAAACAGAACACACAGTTAGTACAACGACAGTACTTAATCAGACAGATGACGATGAGATAGAATTACCAGTCCCGACAGTAGACACGACTGGGACAATTGATAGCATACGGTTAGAACCGAAACTCACAGACGAGCAACGACGACAAATCATAGAGCTAGTAACGGAGTACAGGGACATTTTTTCCGACATCCCAGGTAGGAACGGACAGGATAGAACACTCCATTATTCTGACTGATAACACCCCTATCAAATGCCGACCTTATTCCATCCCATTAAATTACAGGGAAAGTCTCGACAAGGAACTTCTAAATCTTGAGTCGAGTGGAATAATCCAAAAATCACAGTCAGAATACTCTTTTCCTATCGTCCTTGTGAAGAAAAAGGACTCGACGATCCGCCTCTGTGTCGATTATCGCCGGTTAAGTAACGTGACCAAGGTCGATGCAGAGCCTATCCCATCATGTGAAGATCTTATCATTGATATGTCAACATCACGTATCTTTTCTAAACTTGACCTTACAAAGGGATACTGGCAAGTCCCGATGCATTAATTGACTATCCCATTAAAAGCATTCTCAACACCTCTAGGTCTGTATGAGTGGCGATTCCTTCCTTTTGGCCTTCATAATACTCCAGCCACTTTTGTCCGACTCACCAGGGACCTTTTACACGGAGTTACGAATACATCGACTTATATTGATGACATTTGTATCCATACCGCAGACTGGACATTACACTTACAGAAACTGCGACATGTCTTCGAGAGATTGCGATTATTCGGTCTTACAGTAAAGCCAACCAAAGTGGAGTTGGGAATGGAAGAAATTGATTTCCTAGGCCATACGATCAGCAGAGGCCAACTTAGAACAGATGATAGAATTGTCACCAAAATTCTCAATTTAACTATGCCAACGACCAAGAAGCAGGTCCGAAGTTTGCTTGGTCTAGTTAATTACTATAGCAAATTTATACCCAATTTGGCTGAAATCACCAGCGTTTTTTCTGATGTTTTGAAAGCATCTGTGAAATTAAATGTACAAGATGCACAGTTAATTGGTGCCTTATCAAAATTGAAACGTATGTTTAGCGTTCCACCTATTTTGCGCTTGCCTAACCAAAATCTTACGTATTTTCTTCGTACAGACGCAAGTGCTATTTCCATCTCTGGCGTCTTAGGCCAGTTCTATGAGGGAATGTTCCACCCAATAATGTATGTAAGCCGGAAAGTCACTCCTGCTGAATCAAGATACTCAGCCTCTGAATTGGAAGCTTTAAGCGTCATCTATTGTATTAGGAAGCTTCATAGATTCTTAGCGGGTACGGAGTTTGTCATTGAAACCGATAATTCGCCGCTGACTGTAATGCAGTCTGGAGTCCACCGCAATAACAGGATCTACAGGTGGTCCTTGATCCTGCAAAATTATGCTTTCACTATTAAGCATTTGAAGGGAAGCATGAACTCTCTGGCTGACACATTGAGCCGACCTTCTCACATTGAGATACCTGAAATACGAGAAGAGAGCGACCTTATATCACCAAAGACATTGACACTGTAATTACCTAGTGCCCTATGTGGTGATTATGAACACTGTAGTGCGTTACCATCGCCAGTCGTCTAAACTTGTGTAATATTAACTGTGTCAGTATGAGTGAAATGAACAGACACGTTATTAGTTGTCTACACCACCACCATATATGCAACCCGTGAGTGGATCGAAATATGAACGTTACCCAGGATGAGAGCGTAAATCAGACTTTGTCTAGCTGAACTCTATTTTTCGAGGACATTCTACAGAGGACGCTGCTCCGACATCACACCTGGATGTAATTAATTAGTTTAGTTAAATAGAAATTATATGTGATATGTATATAACATGTTTTTATAACAGTTGCGTATAACTTCATATTTTTGTAGTGATATTAGAATTATGAATGTAGAATTACCTATATAACTTTATTTATGACATTTCAGAGTTAAAATTCACCTACATTTAGTTAAGAACTCATTTAGTTTAACACCTACATCATACTTTTCAATTATGAAACATTACTTTAGTTTATCACCATTTAAACACATTTATTTATATATTTAGTTAATTAAAACATTACTTACAAATTAATCCCATCATTTAGGAATTTATATCATTCCATGTACTAATAACACTTTAAGGTAACTAACCCACTTTTCCCCAATTTGATTATTTAGTTAGATTAGTTCCCTTAGATTAATTTAGAACAGTACACCAACTTACAGGATTGGTAGCAAACAATCCTCGCAACCATGTATATTTTTGTATAGATATGACGAGTGCAGAAATACAGCACAGTCATTTGGCTTGAAAACCTGTTTAAATTCAGCCAACTATTTATTGTACATATTTAATGTTCATCCATTTATTGTTTCTTGAACCATATTTTAATGACTGAACTATTATTTTAAAACCACTGTCGAATGAAAGATGAACGAAAGATGTGTGAATGAGAGGGAGAGAATGAATTAAATAAGGAGAGTGAGAGATTTTGCGGTAATTTTTTTTCGCCGCACAATACGACTTATTGTAATTCGTCTGTGTCAATCTGTGTAAACAATGTGTTGTTGAGATTTTTTTATCTGTGTAGTTGCTATAATTTAGTGATAGAGATAGGAAATATATTTTGAGCATCTTAAACCGGGACGGTAGTCATAAATCAGCCTAACACACTCGTTTGTGGCTACAATAAACCGCTTTACGGCGCTCGAAACAATACATACACGTAAATTATAAACGCATACACATATTAGTAAGTTAAATACACTTTAGTTTAATAGAAAACACGCAACCAACCAGGAAAACTAACACATAAAGTTGCATACATCATTACCTGCAAAGAACGATAACTACTCTAACAGGGGACACAATAACATCTCGAAAACCTTAGTTTAACACTGAAATATTTCTTCACAAGCGGAAGCTAAAAAGGTGAAGAGTGGCACATAAAGCATGTATACTAGTTGGAGCAAATATTATATGGGAGCATGAACATTCATTGTTCATGTATTGTACTCGTAACAGAGGCAAGTTGTATGGGTTGTCAATTTTGGACAATTTGAGGACAGGTCTTATGACATAGGTTCCGGTTCACACAATTCCCAGAAATATAATGACAGTCTATAGCCAACTGTACTAGTGTGGTGGGCTACTCAATTAGCCAAGTGAAGTAATACAACAGTGTGACGAGGGAAAGGAGAGATCTTGTCCTATCCCCAGAAGAGAAGTAGAGAACTTACGCAGTCTTTGACAAAATTAGACATCCAATTTTTGTTGAGATTACGACTTGTGTTACCCCCACAACTTAAAAGTTTGTAACACAACACGGAGGGAAGGAGAGCCTGTCAAAGAGCTACGTAAGAGCTAAGAGCTAAGAACTATATAAATAGAGCTAGAGAAGAGGAAAGTAACATAGCGATCTAGGAAACCAGACAGAAGGGACACAAGCACGAGTGAGAACTATAAATAGTTCTCTAACTGGACACTCGTGTCAACAAGGAGGTCATTGAGTATACGTGAGCTGGGGTTACCCAAGAGACTGGGAAACCCGCATCACGAGAAGTGACCATGCAACACTGGTTACTCTAACCAAGTGACCAGCGTGCTGGAACTCCAAGCACGCAAAGCAGCGAATGCACGGAGAGCCAATTGCTCGTGGCTGAACACGCCACAGAGAGATTCGTCAGACTGTGACTCGACGGCGTAGGCGACGGACTGTATATCCGCTGTGAATACTTTGTTGCTAAGAAGGACAGTATCAATAGTTAGGACTTAAGCTTAGCTTCATTAGTTATTACTATCAACATCATCTTCTCATTACATCTTTATAACATACTATGATGTTTAATACCGATGTGGTATTCCGCTCGCGGAGCTCATGTACTATCAGCTCCAAATAAAATGTATCCTTTTGCACAACGTACGAGTTGTCATTTTCGTGTGGTGCAAAAGAAGGGAATCCTTGTATGCCTGTCGCAATTGAGTTGTTGACAGTTGTAGTGGGTATGGCTTAGTGATATTCGTTGTTAAGGGGTGGGGTGAGTGAATGTGTAGCTAGATAAACGCTTCCGATAAACTATAATCGGGTTCGAATCCCAATTGGGAAGGCCGAAGGGGTATAAGAAATATTGATAATGTTTTTGTTACTTAGTTGTGATGTCGCGCTCTGGTGTTATTAACCTGGTTATGCGTAGCAAAGAAGCGGTGGTGTGCTGCTTGAGGAGTATATTTAGGTGGTACCCCAGACACCGTGGAAGTGACAGGTTCGAATCTCGGTACTTTATCGGTGGTAAGATTGCCAGTCATAAGCGTGAGGGTGTCTAGTTGACCATACGGGTTAGGGTTAGGGCCGCTTTGTCTGGCCTTGTTGCCGCGGCCACAAGTCCCACCGCTGATGAAAAACGCAGGCAGCAGATTTCACCGTTGTACCTACGAGTCACAAAATATAACCTAACTTAAAAATCCGAATATGATATACTCATAACCACATCATGTGTTGCAAAAAATCCATACTCATTCTCGTAACGGCTAATCCAGGGGCTTATCGTCATCGTAATGACCAAGTTGGGTTATTGATATTACTAATATCTCCATGGTTGCAAATACTTCGCGATATTAATAAAGGTTCATATAAAGGTTGGTAGGGAATTAGGGGCTTAACACCAATTATCGGGAAATCCAATAAACATCAATAGCACTACTCTCGATTTTTCTCATATTTACCGGTTCGGGATTATGGGTTAGGTGTATGTGTCCTTATTGAGTTAAAACATGTGGTATGAGTAGGAGATATCACAAACAGTATCAGCATGTGCCATTCTTATCTTAAATATCAGTAGTTCGTTATTCTTGTGACTTTGAAAACACTTGGGGCTTGAAAAAAGATGGTGTACTATGTTATTGGGAGGTTTATATAGATTGACCAATATGTAAAGTTGATACATGTCACCCCTGTCAGCGCATCGTAGCTGTGTTGTGGATTGTCGCCTATTACACCCGGGTGTGAAAATAATCAAACATATTTCATATCAACTAAATAGTCATGCCTCTGTATAGCTGCACTGCGAACTTGGCTAAAGTCTACTGTAGGAAAGTATTGTATGTTTGTGTATGCACATTTACCACTTCTTATAGATGTGTGTAGTATTATTGGAAAGCGTCCGTTATGTATACATTATCAGAGTATGATGCCCTACAGAGCTGGTATAATGTCTATGTGTCTGCTGTGCTGTATGTTTTGTTCTGTTGCCCTGTAGTATTTGGAGGGAGTTTCATGCGGCTGTCTAGTGAATTTTCAAAATTATGTCTCAGAATCTACAACCCCACTGGCATTAGAGGCTTTTCAACTTGTCTGCTCACTGACTTCGCTTCACAGGCATTATGTAGTACTTAAACACTCTTTTTTATTTCTCATTACAGATGACAACTTTAATATTAGTCAGTATGTTTTCCAACTGGCAAAAGACAACCTTCATCACACCGATTCTTGTTCTAACCTTTTAAAGCCACCTCCCATCAGACATTGTTGTTTTTTCTTTTGTTCAACAAGTTTCTTTCCTTGTAGTCTCTTGGCTACTGTTTCCCCGTCTCAAGCTCCAAGTCTCTACGCGTATGTATTAGTGTGGTAGAAGTTAACCAACAGCTCACAAGATAGACATGTATTACCACAATGTATAGCGACGTGTGGGTAATGGTTACATCCGGTCAAATATGGCGTTCCATTCCGTCACATGTGTAAGGGTACAGCCGAGACACTTGGTTAAGAGGGATACTACAGAAACAAACGGTATTCTGTTGGCTGTCGAACCAAGGGACTTAACACGTGATGACTACCATGTACGGGAGTGATTCTGCCCCCTCGTCAACAGGGCGTCGGAAGTTTAATAAGGTCTCTCCTTTTCTATGTCCGAATCGTCCTAGGGTCACCAAGTAACAACAAAGAACATGAAACTACTACTACTACTACCAAGGCCTCTATACACCACAAGACAGTTTCGAATATAGTATACACAATTATAACCAAGTCATCACAATGTTCGACTAACCCATTCTCATAGATATAGAGGAGAGCTGTGAGCACCGATGCCAGGCGGGGAAGGTGTACCTTTTAGTTAACAGCTAGCGGGTCATACACTGACGAGTTTAAGTTCTTTTTTATCACCTGGATAATATTACACGTGAACACAACAGGCATGCTCGGATCAATCTTAGACGTCTTATATAACATGACATATCACGTGAACGCTGTCCTGACCAGCGAAGTTATTGCATCTCAGAGCAGACATTCACACTTTCATTAACTCTTCTGTCTAGCCAAATGAGTCATTGCATCTATCCCCAGAAACCCATTTCCAATGACAATATATGTTTTTCAATGTGTCGGCTCATTGCCACATTTCGTATTCACACAAACGTACAGGTTCTATGTATCACTTTAACAGTCAAATAAGAAAACATGTTAGCCAAATTATTAAAAATGTTGGCCAAATACAGAAATATGTCGGCCAGACTTATAAAATATAGTAAAATTTGTTTGCCAAACTTATAAAACTTGTGGTCAACATAAGAAATATCTCAACAAAGCGTATAAATAGTAGGAAAAAACGCTAGTCAAACTAATAAAAATGTTGGCCAAATACAGATATATCTCGATAAACTTATAAAATGTAGGAAAATTGTTAGCCAAATTGACAAAACTGTTGGCCAAATAAAGAAACATTATAAAACATTATAAAAAGTAGGGAAATGGTAACCAAACTAATTTAAAATGGTGACCAAAATAGGACAGATCTCAACCAAACTTATGAAAAGTAGGAAAATTGTTAGTCAAATGTGAAAAATGTTGGCCAAGTAGGAAATCATGTTAGCCAAATAGGGAAAATATCGGTCAGACTATAGATTTCTCGTCCAAACTTATAAAATGTATGAAAATTTGTTATCCGAAGATGAACAATATTGGCCAAATAAAGAAATATCTCATCCAATCTTATAACAAGTAAGAAAATATGCTAGTAAAATCAAGAAATATATCGACTGAGATAATACAATAGGTAACACGATGGACAAACTTATAAAGATGTCGACCGTTATAAGAAAATGTGTTACCCAAATTAGGAAAAATATTGGTCAATTTATGAAATATCTCGACCAAACTTACAAAAAGTAGGAAAATATGTCGACCTAAATAGGAACATTTGTTAGCCAAGGATGAAAAATAGTGGCCAAGTAAATAAATATCGCATCAAAACTTATAAAATGTAGGAAAATTTGTTAACCAGAGGTGAAAACTATTAACTAAGTAAAGAAATATCTCGACCAAACTTATGAAAAGTAGGAAACTTTGTTAACCAAATGTGAAAAATATCGGTCAAACTTATAAATATCTCCACCAAACTTATAAAAAGTAGGAAAATTTGTTAGCCAAAGGTGAAAATTTTTGACCAAGTAAAAAAATATCGCATCCATACTTATAAAGATGGCGACCGATATAAGAAAATGTGTTACCCTAATTAGGAAAAATATTGGCCAATTTACGAAATATCTCGACCAAACTTACAACACGTAGAAAAATATGTCGACCTAAGTAGAAAATTTGTTAGCCAAAGATGAAAAATATTGGCCAAGTAAAGAAATTTTTCGTCCAAACTCAAGAAAAACTATTGTCCAATTAAAGACACGTTTCAACCAACCTTATAAATATATCATCCAAACTCATAAAAATTAGGAAAATTTGTTAGACAAATGGGAAAAATGTTGGCCAAATACAGAACGACCACTGTTATAAAGACTAGGAAACAATATTAGCCGACGCAACTAAAATGTTGATCAAGCTTATAAATATCTCGTCCAAATTTATGAAAAGTAGGAAACTTTGTTAACCAAATGTGAATAAATATTGACCAACTAAAGACATATTTCTATCAAATTTATAAATATGTCGTCCAAAGTGATAAAAACTAGGAAAATCTGTCAGCCAAACTAAGAAATAGGTATGGAAAAGTAAGAACTATGTCGACCAAACAAAGGAAAATATGTTACCCAAATTAGGAAACATGTAGCTGCTGTAGCTATGTCAAACGTGTCTTGAACTTTTATCTGAAAAAATATTTCACAATACATAATCATCAACGTCAGCACTTACCCGATTTTACATTACCGAAAGCTTCAACTTACCATTCCAGCGTATCTGCTAAAGAAGCACTTATATAGACTAATCACACATCTTTCAACACTCTTGGTTTGTTTTTCTTTCTAACACAAATTGTCTCTGTCTTTCATAGATAGCTTCACAACTTGTCCATGTCACACCACAAAGAACTCCAAATCCTCGTTGTACATGATCTCTAATGAAACAGTCATAACAACATTTATGGCAATGCAATCTGTGGCTCCACCTGGGATAGTTTCGATATCATCTGAGTATTCGTAACCAAAGATCCATTTTCCCATGGCTGACGTCTTAAACTTTCTACACCACATGTTTGCTACACTAACCTTCCATTGCTCCATCTTTCAACAATACAAAGGGTGCTCTCGAAGTCAAGCTAACATAACATTTCTTACTTTGTCCACCTCTATCACACTTTGTCATTTCACAGCTGCAATAGCGGTAAGTCTACAACCAACCAACAGTGTCTGTTATGAAGTCGACCTTCCTTAAAACCACGTCTGCCTTATTGAGCCATTGAATACCCTCTACCAAATCTTCTAACCGACTTTCACCGTTTCATACCAAATAAGATTAACATTCTCTTTGATTACAGAACAGTCGATTTTCTGCTGATTATGCAGATTTTCCAACCTAATGAAGATAAATTATCTGTTCTCCTAACCTACTAGGCGCTATTCTAGGCAACGAATATGGCCATCGACCATCACCCCTAGGAAGAACTTGAAACAACAACAGAGATTGGATTCCTGAGACGAATGAGTTGCATTCATTGGACTGCTAGAGTAACTAACAATGAGCGCCTAAAAGAGCCTAAGGAAAATAGAGCATTATATACATCGAACACAACAAATTCTTTCTTACTAACCCTAACCCTAACTATACAGCAAACACAACACACTCTTTCTTAAGAGACATAGCTACAAACCAATGTTAGAAACGGGAAAAGTTAAATTTATGTGATTAAATTGTAATTAAAATGTAAAAATTATGAGTCGCAATTTTATTGCGCGCTTCACTTAATATACAGATATAGGCTAAGTATGGGTATAGGTGTATAGGACGTATATCGAGCTTACATCTTGCGCAATAAAATTGTGATTCATTATTTTTAAATTTTAATTAAAATTTAATCACTCAAATTTAACTTTTTCCGTTTCTAACATTGGTTTGTATCTATGTCTCTTCCACTCAACAAAACCTTAACAACGAATAACACTAAGCCACGCCCACTACAATCGTTACTAACGACCATCGTTACTTTTTAAGGTTTTCATTTGTAACCCGTATGATGATAGTGTTTAAACCACTACACCACTCTACAGAGCAATAATATCTGCTACCCACCCCTTAACACCGACTTTTACTATGCCGTACCCACTACAACGAGTCCTAGCGACCACGTTTACCTTTTAAGGTTTTCATTTGTAACCCGTATGATGATAGTCTTTAAACCACTACGGCCCTCTACTGGTCACTAATAATTGCTACTCACCCCTTAACACCGACTTTCATTCTAACCCTAACCCTAACCCATAACCCTAACCCATAACCCTAACCCCTAACCCCTAACCCTAACCACTAACCCTTAACTTAGGCCGAGCTGGATCGGGGTCAATCCAGCGAGGTCAATCCAGAAATAATACTTAGTTAGGTAGTCTTTTATTTATTTTTATTTTATTTTTTACAATTAGTTAAAAAATTATACATCCACTCAGTTATCTGCCCTTAGAAAACCTGTCTTTGCTTAGAATTGCTTATCTCCCTTACATATGACCTAGATGTCAACCCTACCCAACCCTACTCAACCCGCCCCGGCTCGGAGACAGAGCTGGATTGGGGTCAATCCAGCAAGGTCAATCCACAAAATCCGCTTATTTATTACATACCGTACTACTCAGGAGGACACTCAGAACCCTTTACCATAAGATCCGGAGTACGACAAGGTTGTGTCCTGTCCCCTCTCTTGTTCATAACATATATAGACAACACATGTAAAGAAACCAGCCAAACGGAGACCGCAAGAACAATGCATGATGAGAACACAGTAGAAGAACCATCTGCAAATCTAACCTTTAGAGAACTCCTGTTTGCGGATGACCAAGCTCTAATAGCAAAATCAGAAGCTGAATTACAAGACCACATGAATAGTCTAAACCAGTGTTTCCCAACCTGTTTTGTACTATGCCCCACCTAAGCCTTTCTAAAATGCTTATGCCCCCCCCCCCCCCAACCTAATATATACATTATTTTTAATATTCAAAAATTGAAATGTTCACTAAAGAAACTTGAATGATAGGTTTTAGGAAGAAATCAAAATCAATAGGACATTATTGAGCAAACACAGTAAGTAAATTTTCAAAACATATAATGGAGAACTGAAGTTCAAGTACAATAAGCAGTCAGGCTGAAAAACATCTGATGGCTGTAGAAATGTGGTTTCTGAGGAAAATGCAAAGAATACCATAGACAGCCAGAAAGACCAATGAACAAGTCCTTCAAGAAACAAATGAAGATCGTAAATTGATTAGAGACATTAGACGTAGACAGTCACAATTTTTTGAGCATGTTATGAGAAGAAATGATTTGGAGAACTTGGTGACAACTGGTAAGATCGAGGGGAACAGACCAAGGGGAAGACCTAGAAGCAAATACCTGGATGGCTTAGCCTTGTGGCATGGTCGAGACAGAAACACGGAGCTGATCCACGACTCTGGTGATCGAGTGAGATGGCAGAACATGACCGCCCACGCTTACCGGCATGGCACATGATGGATGATGGGTGGATGGAAATTCAAGTACAAAATAATTTTAATGAAAGATTTTTCTATATTATTTTAATTATGAGTAATTATTTATTATTTAAATTTAGTGAGATCCTTGCGCTTGATGCTTGCTGCAAAGAGATTTTATGTCAGGTTCCAATTTAGTTAACTTCAGTCTCAAGTCTGCCCGTTTTGTTATATCCAGCCGATTTCATCAATTTTCGAATTGCCCCCCTTAACAATCGAATTTCCTCCCTGTGGGGCGTGGGCCCCACGTTGGGAAACACTGGTCTAAACGAAATGTGTAGGAAACATAACATGAAAATTAACACAAGCAAAACAGAGGTAATGACTATAAGTAAAGAAGAAAAAAACAACAATTCACCTAAACGAACACCCCCCTGAAACAAGTGCAGAGTTTCAAATACGGAGGAATTATAATGTCTTTAAATGACAAATCAGAAGACGAAAAATAAAATGTTGTAATAAGGCAAACCAACTCATTGGATAAAAGGCACCAATGCTAAAGAACAAACATGTATCAATTGCTACTAAGAAAGCACTTAATGAACACAATCTTCCAACCAACTCTATGCTATTAATGCCAAACCTGGACAATGACAGAAAAATTTTATTAGAAGGCAGCAAGTCAAATGGTTTGGCCATGCAAGTAGGTTACCAACTAACATTATACCACAACAAGCAATGCTGTACAGAACAGATGGAAACAGGTGAAGAGGCCGACCACGTAAACGATGGACGCAGGGAATAACAGAGTCCATGGAAATATCGATACAAGAAGCCCATAAGCAAGCACTCTCCCGCTGTTTATACTTCACTTCGATACCGCGAGGTACAAGAGGAACATGGTGAGATGAGATGAGATGAGATTTAATTGCTACTACTTGGTTCCAGTAAATATTCTGTATTATTCTTATATCTTTCCTATTAATGTTGATATCTTCCAACATTTTAATCAGTTCATCACGTTTTACTTTTTCAAATGCCTTAGTATAATCTATGAAGCACAAATATATGTCTTAGGTTTGTCTATTGACATTTATATTAGTGTCCGTAATGTATATATTGCATTGTTTGTACCCTTTCCTTCCACCAATTCATACTATTCTTCACTAATTAATAAAGTATACTAACAGAGATAAACGACCACCTGAACTTTCCAAATTCAAGTGTGTCATTCTGCCATCTAGTCACTGCTGCCTTCCTGTCTTGCCGGGGTCCACAGAGGAAGCAACGAATAGTAACATTGTAACGGACATGCAACCAACTGTTTAAAATGGATTTGCCTGTCAACACAATGATTAGTGGAATTGCCTGTCAACACAATGGTTAGCACACTTGCCTGTCAACACAGTGGTTAGTACACTTGCCTGTCAACACAGCGGTTAGTGGACTTGCCTGTCAACACAATGGTTAGTGCAATTGTCTGTCAACACAGCGGTTAGTACACTTGCCTATCAACACAATGGTTAGTGCAATTGTCTGTCAACACAGCGGTTAGTACACTTGCCTATCAACACAATGGTTAGTGCAATTGTCTGTCAACACAGTGGTTAGTGCACTTGCCTGTCAACACAATGGTTAGTACACTTGCCTGTCAACACAGTGGTTACTACACTTGCCTGTCTACACAGTGGTTAGTGGACTTGTCTGTCAACACAGTGGTTAGTGGACTTGTCTGTAATCACAGTGGTTAGTACACTTGCCTATCAACACAGTGGTTAGTGCAATTGTCTGTCAACACAGTGGTTAGTACACTTGCCTTTCAACACAGTGATTAGTACACTTGCCTGTCAACACAGTGGTTAGTGCAATTGTCTGTCAACACAGTGGTTAGTACACTTGCCTGTCAACACAGTGGTTAGTACAATTGCCTGTCAACACAGAGGTTAGTACACTTGCCTGTCAACACAGTGGTTAGTACACTTGCCTGTCAACACAATGGTTAGTGCAATTGCCTGTCAACACAGTGGTTAGTGGACTTGTCTGTCAACATAGTGGTTAGTACAATTGTCTGTCAACACAGTGGTTAGTGGACTTGTCTGTCAACACAGCGGTTAGTACACTTGCCTGTCAACACAATGGTTAGTGAAATTGCCTGTCAACACAGTGGTTAGTACACTTGCCTGTCAACACAGTGGTTAGTGGACTTGTCTGTCAACACAGTGGTTAGTGCAATTGCCTGTCAACACAATTATTAGTGGACTTGTCTGTCAACACAGTGGTTAGTGCAATTGCCTATCAACACAATGATTAGTGGACTTGTCTGTCAACAGAGTGGTTAGTGCAATTGCCCGTCAACACAGTGGTTAGTGGACTTGTCTGTCAACATAATGGTTAGTGGACTTGTCTGTCAACACAATGGTTAGTTGACTTGTCTGTCAACACAATGGTTAGTGGACTTGTCTTTCAACACAATGGTTAGTGGACTTGTCTGTCAACACAATGGTTAGTTGACTTGTCTGTCAACACAATGGTTAGTGGACTTGTCTGTCAACACAGTGGTTAGTGCAATTGCCTGTCAACACAATGATTAGTGGACTTGTCTGTCAACACAGTGGTTAGTGCAATTGCCTGTCAACACAATGATTAGTGGACTTGTCTGTCAACAGAGTGGTTAGTGCAATTGCCCGTCAACACAGTGGTTAGTGGACTTGTCTGTCAACACAATGGTTAGTGGACTTGTCTGTCAACACAATGGTTAGTTGACTTGTCTGTCAACACAATGGTTAGTGGACTTGTCTGTCAACACAATGGTTAGTGGACTTGTCTGTCAACATAATGGTTAGTTGACTTAACTGTCAACACAATGGTTAGTGGACTTGTCTTTCAACACAATGGTTAGTGGACTTGTCTGCCAACACAATGGTTAGTTGACTTGTCTGTCAACACAATGGTTAGTGGACTTGTCTGTCAACACAATGGTTAGTGGACTTGTCTGTCAACACAATGGTTAGTGGACTTGTCTGTCAACACAATGGTTAGTGGACTTGTCTGTCAACACAGTGGTTAGTGGGCTTGTCTGTCATCATAGTGGTTAGTGGACTTGTCTGTCAACACAATGGTTAGTGGGCTTGTCTGTCAATATAGTTTTTAGTGGACTTGTCTGTCAACACAGTGGTTAGTGGACCTCTCTGTCAACACAGTGGTTAGTGGACTTGTCTGTCAACACAATGGTTAGTTGACTTAACTGTCAACACAATGGTTAGTGGACTTGTCTTTCAACACAATGGTTAGTGGACTTGTCTGCCAACACAATGGTTAGTTGACTTGTCTGTAATCACAGTGGTTAGTACACTTGCCTATCAACACAATGGTTAGTGCAATTGTCTGTCAACACAGTGGTTAGTACACTTGCCTTTCAACACAGTGATTAGTACACTTGCCTGTCAACACAGTGGTTAGTGCAATTGTCTGTCAACACAGTGGTTAGTACACTTGCCTGTCAACACAGTGGTTAGTACAATTGCCTGTCAACACAGAGGTTAGTACACTTGCCTGTCAACACAGTGGTTAGTACACTTGCCTGTCAACACAATGGTTAGTGCAATTGCCTGTCAACACAGTGGTTAGTGGACTTGTCTGTCAACATAGTGGTTAGTACAATTGTCTGTCAACACAGTGGTTAGTGGACTTGTCTGTCAACACAGCGGTTAGTACACTTGCCTGTCAACACAATGGTTAGTGAAATTGCCTGTCAACACAGTGGTTAGTGGACTTGTCTGTCAACACAGTGGTTAGTACACTTGCCTGTCAACACAGTGGTTAGTACAATTGCCTGTCAACACAGTGGTTAGTGGACTTGCCTGTCAACATAGTGGTTAGTACAATTGTCTGTCAACACAGTGGTTAGTACAATTGTCTGTCAACACATTGGTTAGTGGACTTGCCTGTCAACACAGTGGTTAGTGGACATGTCTGTCAACACAGTGGTTAGTGGACTTGTCTGTCAACACAGTGGTTAGTGCAATTACCTGTCAACACAATGATTAGTGGACTTGCCTGTCAACACAAAGATTAGTGGAATTGCCTGTCAACACAATGATTAGTGGACTTGCCTGTCAACACAATGGTTAGGGGACTTGCCTGTAAAAACAGTGGTTAGTGCAATTGCCTGTCAACACAATGATTAGTGGAATTGCCTGTCAACACAATGGTTAGTGGACTTGCCTTTCAACACAGTGGTTAGTACACTTGCCTGTCAACACAATGGTTACTGGACTTGCCTGTCAACACAATGGTTAGTGGACTTGTCTGTCAACACAGTGGTTAGTGCAATTGCCTGTCAACACAATGGTTAGTGCAATTGTCTGTCAACACAATGGTTAGTGCAATTGCATTTCAACACAATGGTTAGTGCAATTGTCTGTCAACACAGTGGTTAGTGCAATTGCCTGTCAACACAGTGGTTAGTGCAATTGCCTATCAACACAGTGGTTAGTGCAATTGCCTGTCAACACAGTGGTTAGTGCACTTACCTGTCAACACAGTGGTTAGTGCAATTGCCTGTCAACACAGTGGTTAGTGCAATTGCCTGTCAACACAGTGGTTAGTACACTTGCCTGTCAACACAGTGGTTAGTGGACTTGTCTGTCAACACAGTGGTTAGTGCAATTGCCTGTCAACACAATTATTAGTGGACTTGTCTGTCAACACAGTGGTTAGTGCAATTGCCTATCAACACAATGATTAGTGGACTTGTCTGTCAACAGAGTGGTTAGTGCAATTGCCCGTCAACACAGTGGTTAGTGGACTTGTCTGTCAACACAATGGTTAGTGGACTTGTCTGTCAACACAATGGTTAGTTGACTTGTCTGTCAACACAATGGTTAGTGGACTTGTCTTTCAACACAATGGTTAGTGGACTTGTCTGTCAACACAATGGTTAGTTGACTTGTCTGTCAACACAATGGTTAGTGGACTTGTCTGTCAACACAGTGGTTAGTGCAATTGCCTGTCAACACAATGATTAGTGGACTTGTCTGTCAACACAGTGGTTAGTGCAATTGCCCGTCAACACAGTGGTTAGTGGACTTGTCTGTCAACACAATGGTTAGTGGACTTGTCTGTCAACACAATGGTTAGTTGACTTGTCTGTCAACACAATGGTTAGTGGACTTGTCTGTCAACACAATGGTTAGTGGACTTGTCTGTCAACACAATGGTTAGTTGACTTAACTGTCAACACAATGGTTAGTGGACTTGTCTTTCAACACAATGGTTAGTGGACTTGTCTGCCAACACAATGGTTAGTTGACTTGTCTGTCAACACAATGGTTAGTGGACTTGTCTGTCAACACAATGGTTAGTGTACTTGTCTGTCAACACAATGGTTAGTGGACTTGTCTGTCAACACAATGGTTAGTGGACTTGTCTGTCAACACAGTGGTTAGTGGGCTTGTCTGTCATCATAGTGGTTAGTGGACTTGTCTGTCAACACAATGGTTAGTGGGCTTGTCTGTCAATATAGTTTTTAGTGGACTTGTCTGTCAACACAGTGGTTAGTGGACCTCTCTGTCAACACAGTGGTTAGTGGACTTGTCTGTCAACACAGTGGTTAGTACACTTGCCTGTCAACACAGTGGTTAGTGGACTTGTCTGTCAACACAATGGTTAGTGGACTTGTCTGTCAACACAGTGGTTAGTGGGCTTGTCTGTCAACACAGTGGTTAGTGGACTTGTCTGTCAACACAGTGGTTAGTGGACTTGCCTGTCAACACAATGATTAGTGGAATTGCCTGTCAACACAATGATTAGTGGACTTGCCTGTCAACACAATGGTTAGGGGACTTGCCTGTCAAAACAGTGGTTAGTGCAATTGCCTGTCAACACAATGATTAGTGGAATTGCCTGTCAACACAATGGTTAGTGGACTTGCCTTTCAACACAGTGGTTAGTACACTTGCCTGTCAACACAATGGTTACTGGACTTGCCTGTCAACACAATGGTTAGTGGACTTGTCTGTCAACACAGTGGTTAGTGCAATTGCCTGTCAACACAGTGGTTAGTGCAATTGCCTATCAACACAGTGGTTAGTGCAATTGCCTGTCAACACAGTGGTTAGTGTACTTACCTGTCAACACAGCGGTTAGTGCAATTGCCTGTCAACACAGTGGTTAGTGCAATTGCCTGTCAACACAGTGGTTAGTACACTTGCCTGTCAACACAGTGGTTAGTGGACTTGTCTGTCAACACAGTGGTTAGTGCAATTGCCTGTCACCACAATGATTAGTGGACTTGTCTGTCAACACAGTGGTTAGTGCAATTGCCCGTCAACACAGTGGTTAGTGGACTTGTCTGTCAACACAATGGTTAGTGGACTTGTCTGTCAACACAATGGTTAGTGGACTTGTCTGTCAACACAATGGTTAGTTGACTTGTCTGTCAACACAATGGTTAGTGGACTTGTCTTTCAACACAATGGTTAGTGGACTTGTCTGTCAACACAATGGTTAGTGGACTTGTCTGTCAACACAATGGTTATTGGACTTGTCTGTCAACACAATGGTTAGTGGACTTGTCTGTCATCATAGTGGTTAGTGGACTTGTCTGTCAACACAATGGTTAGTGGGCTTGTCTGTCAATATAGTTTTTAGTGGACTTGTCTGTCAACACAGTGGTTAGTACACTTTCCTGTCAACACAGTGGTTAGTGGACTTGTCTGTCAACACAGTGGTTAGTGCAATTGCCTGTCAACACAGTGGTTAGTGGACTTGTCTGTCAACACAGTGGTTAGTGGACTTGTCTGTCAAGACAGTGGTTAGTGGACTTGTCTGTCAACACAGTGGTTAGTGCAATTGTCTGTCAACACAGTGGTAAGTGCAATTGTCTGTCAACTCAATGGTTAGTACACTTGCCTGTCAACACAGTGGTTAGTAGACTTGCCTGGATTTGCCTGTCAACACTGTGGTTTGGAGTTCAGCGGCAACGGTTACAGGATAATATTATTTCTACCAGTACGCTGTGGGGGTCAGCGGTGACAGAATAATATTGTTTCGACCAGTAAGATGTGGGGTCAACGGTATCAGGATAATATTGTTTCGACCAGTAAGATGTGGGGTCAACGGTGACAGGATAATATTGTTTCGACCAGTATGCTGTGGGGTCAACCAGCCTGATAAATATTCATACCAGATAATGTTCTAGAATAGACAGAAAAGGCGACGAGGAAGGCAACTTGCCACCTCATCTGATGTTGTTTTTGTATAGACATAGACTTAAATACGAAGGCCTAATAGCGGCAGTGTCTGTTATGAGTTATGAGATTGCCTTTTCCTACATACTAAACTTGTAAATCAATAGTCACATGGCCAGACATCCGAGTTATAATAATTGTATGTCACTGCTGCTGCCACCCCCCCCCCCCCCCCCCCCCCAATGTGCCTTCTGATGTCGTTTATGATTTCTTATTCTCTGGTTACATTTACATTACATCATAGGAATTTCGTATCTGTTGTTTCCATGTTCCTGTTCTGGTTTGTTTACAGCATAAATGTTGTTGTTTTTGAGTTGTTATAGCGTTCGCTAACTTTGAACCCTAGCGTAGTCCATATACGTGCTACTACTTCTAGTTTACTGGACTCACTTTTGCGTGTGGATTCCATCCATCATGTGCCATGCCGATAAGCGTGGGCGGTCATGATTTGCCATTTCACTCGATCACCAGAGTTGTCGATCAGCTCAGTGTTCTTGTCTCGAATATACCACATGGCCAAGCCATCCAGGTATTTATTTCTATGTCTTCCCATTTTTCTCTTCACCTCGATCTTGCCAGTTTTCACCAAATTCTCAAATTTATTTCTTCTCATAATTTGCCCAAAAACTTGTGACTGTCTACGTCTAATTTCTCTAATCAGTTTACGAGTTTCATTTGTTTCTTGTAGGGCTTGGTCATTGGTTTTTCTGTCTATCCGTGGTATTCTTTGCATTTTTCTCAGAAACCACATATCCACAGCCATCAGATATTTTTTCAGCTTATTTACTCATTGTCCACGCTTTCATCCATACAAAAGTATAGGTTCTATGTGTACCTCAACACTCTCTTTCTCGTTGCAATTGACATCTTTTCATTGGTCAGTATATTTTTCATCTTACAAAAGGCCGCCTTCGCCATGATAATTCTTGTTCTAATCTCTTCAAGGCATCTCCAATCCGATGTTATGACTGTTCCGAGATAATTTTACCGATTCACTTGTTTAAGAATATTCCCATTTATTTGTATATTCAGTTATCAGGTATCAGTTATCAGTTGGAGCATCTTCATTGCATTCCGGACAGGTCCATAGGTGCTCAGATCCTCCCCCCAGCGTATGCATCAGCGCCAGGTGGCTAATAGTGCCAGTTCTGTGTTGGTTAACGAGGCACCTCGTTTTCCCGATGTACCTCTCGTGTCTGGCCGTGCCAATTCTTACTCCCAAGTCTTTCATCCTGGACAGCGATGTGGATTCACTGACGTCAAAGTCTTCTGTTCTCGACATGTCTTTAAGTACGTTAATAACATCGGCACGATCCATGGGCTGGCCATCTGCAGGGGGTGCAGAGCCAGCCAGTTTATCAGCTCGTTCATTTCCCTTGACTCCCGCATGTCCCGGGACGAAGATGAAGTTGACTTTACGGACAACAGACTTCCTCAGCGACTCAATCCACTGTCTACGTACAGATCCATCTTCAACCTTCCGAATCATGCTCATTGAATCACTTAGTACACACACGTTGGTATAATGCTGTGATTCTAGCCATAGGAAAGCCTGTGTTACTGCCATCACCTCCATCGTCATGCTGCTCGTGGTCATAGAGTGGGCACCACTGGATTCTTGAACGGGTCGGTCCGTTGAACGGACTGTAAATGCCCATGCACTTCTCTGCTTCTTTACAAGAGATCCATCTGTATAGATGAGCACTTCGGGGTTGTCTGCGTGTTCATATATTACATTGTATATTACATTGTGGTACTTCTTTCTTCCTAGTGACGACCATAATCTGTGTCTTCTTACAAATCACTTCTAACCCTAGTTGTTCACTCTGTGCAACCACCGCATCTACTAAATGTTACAGGTTCTGCTCATTGTCTGCAATCAATACAGTACCATCTTCATATCTAATATTATTGATGTTTCATCCCCCAATGATAATTCCTTTCATATCTTCTATATTTCTGAAAATATTTTCACTGTACAGGGAAAAAACATCTGGAGACATTACACATCCCTATCTCACACCTCTTTTAATAGTCTGATATTGACCTACTTAATTATCAATTCTGACGGCAGCTTGTTGTTTCCAATACATGTCTTTTACAAGTCTAAGGTCTTTCCCATCAATGTGTAGACCTGCAAGCATCTCTGTCATACTGACATGTCTTACTCTATCGACAGCCTTTGTGTAGTCAATAAAGCAAAGATGTACATCTTTATTTACTTCTATAGAACGTTCAATTACTGTTCTCAGTATATACACAGCATTTATTGTACCCTTGCCTTCTCCAAATCCATAATGTTCTTCTCCAATTTCAGGTTGAATTTTCTTCTTAATTCTTTGCGTGATAATTCTTATCAAAAGCTTTGTGATTTGACTCATTATACTAATTGTTCGATGTTGATCACATTTGATCACACTCCAAGTCTCCAGATTGCATTGGGATTGCAATAAATATAGAGTTACATAATTCAGGAGGTATATCTCCAGTATCATATAATGTGTTCAGCAGTTTGGTGACTTGATCTATTCCATATTCTTCTAAAGCATTAATCATTTCTGCTGTGATGTTGTCTGAACCAGGGATCTTGCCAGTTCTCAAATGGATAAGAACATTCTGAACCTCCATCTTCAAAATTGATGGTCCTTCATTATTACTCCGAATATCATAATGTTCTTCTCTTGTATCAACATAAATGTTTTTCATATAATCTGACCATACATGTAAAATCTTATCTTTTTTTAGTATGATTTTTCCATCTTTTGTTTTGAGGCAGCCTGCTGATGATGCATGTGTTTTGTTTTTAAATTAGTAAGCTCCTGAATTCTTTTGTGCATTAACTTGTATTTTTACTACAGAGTTGTTTTTTAATTTCTATGCAATTTTTTTCTCAAGCCATGATTCTTTTGCCTCATTACATAATGTTCTGACTTTTCTGTGAATTTCTTCATATTTGGCAGGATTATTTTTTGTCTTCTTGTTTCAATTAACTGTAACATTTCTTCGGTCATCCATTTCTTACGACCCACTTTCTTTAATTTTGGAATAGTTGTTTCTGCAGTCAAACTGATTGAATTCTTCAACATTTCCCATTTATCATCCACATCTTGAAATATTATCTCTAGATCAGACAGTATATCAAATCTGTTCTTTACTTCAATGTTAATTTGTCTTGTATTACCTTGTCATTTTTCAATGTACACAGATCATATTTAGTATTTCCTGTTGTATACTTGACTTTCTTGAACTTTACGGTCAATGTTCTTGTAATCAATCTGTGACCACTGTAACAATCAGCCTTTGGGAACTGGTTTTGCGATTGTTAACGCATTTCGAAATCTTCTGCTAATTAGGATGTTATCAATATGGTTTGTAATCCTGCTATCAGGACTCCTCCATGTCCGTAATCTTCTAGGATGTTGTTTAAACCAGATGTTTCCTACAATCATTTTCTTTTCTTTTGCCCATTCTACAAGTCTGCATCCTTTTCGTTTCGCTCTCCCAAACTATGATTGTCAACTATGCATCCATCGCCTTGATTTCCTAATTTTGCATTGAAGTCACCCATTATGCTATTTATTTCTGAATTTTTACATTTCGTCAAAGCAGACTACATGTGATTATAAATCCCTCTATACTATCTTCCCGGTTAGTGGGGAAGGGGTATCCCCTATCAAAGGAGATGTAAGACGCCTCCTTTCCTCTGTTAGTTTACGGGACGCCCTTGGGCAAGGTGGAGTACCCGTTTAGCCTCCCCCTCCCCCACCAAATCAGGGTTACGTGAAGCCATGGAAGCAGGTGGTGGATGGAGTGTGAGAGCAGCAGAACAACAGATTGTTGTTGGTTATGGTCTACACTCTGCGGCGATAGGCAGATGATCTCATCGGTAGAGACAATGGCTATGGCCACCGACTAGTACAGTCACTGCCCAGAAGGAAAGCAATGGCAAACTACCTTCTGCAAAACTTGCCAAGAAACCGTAACAACCATAACAGAAAACATAATAAGAAAGAGATCCGGTTGGCGAGATCCCCAGGCCAGGCAGATCAGATAACACTGGGGAAGAGTGTGACACAGAGACCAATATTATGAATCGTGATGACGGAGTTAATCCCGACTGTGTTACCAAGGAAATCCCCTGTGTCAGACTAAAAAGTAGAGCGAGAATAGGAACGTGGAATGTATGAGGGAAAGCTTAAAGTAGTGTGTGATGAGATTGAGAGGTTAAACATTCAAATTTGGGGAATTAGTTAACATCGCTGGAGAGGCAAGGGACATTTTACAAACGAAAATGGAAATCTTTTCATATATTCTGGTAGAGACGTCGAAGGCCAGAGCGGAGTGGCATTTTGTTTAGATAAAACAACTGCAAAAGCTTTAATGGGATATAACCCAGTTAGTGATAGAATCCTCACTATCAGACTTAAAGGCCGTCCAAAAAACACAACTCTCATACAGATATATGCACCTACTTCAACAGCAGAGGAGGACGAAATTGAAGATTTTTACAGCACACTGCAAGACACATTAAATAAGATTGGTCATAATGATATAACAATAATAATGGGAGATTTTAATGCTAAAGTAGGTACAGGAAGAGCTGAAAATGAGAGACACGTTTTAGGAAAATTTGGATTGGGAAATAGAAATGATGCAAGGTGACAATTTAATTGAATTTTGCACAGAAAATGCGTTAACGATAGCCAAAACGCTTTTTAAACAACACCCAAGAAGACTCTTCACATGGAAGTCCCCTGACAGTATTACCAAAAATCAAATAGATTATATTTTAATACAAAGAAGATGGAGATCAAGCATAACATCTGCAAAAACCCTACGAAGTGCAGACTGTGATACAGATCATCAGTTATTAGAAGCAGATCTGAAATTAAAACTCAAAAAGCTTACCCGAGGACCAAGGCCACTTCGTTTTGATCTCACAAAAATACCAGATGCATACAACGTAGAAGTGAGGAATCGTTTTGGGGTCTTGATGTCTGTACAAGAGGAAATGACACCTGATGAACTGGCAGTACAAGCTAGAGATATCTTGATAACAGCAGCCAAAGATTTAATTCCGACCAGGACTAAGCAACATAAGCCATGGATTACACCATGCACGTTAGAATTAATAAAACAACGAAGGGAACTGAAAAAGAAAGGAGAAACCGATAACAGTAGGATGAAGTATAAATCTTTAACACGAGAAATAAGAAAGAACACAAGAAAGGACAAAAACCAATATATACAAGATTGTTGTATTAAAATAGAGCAATATCATAAGAATGGAAGAGATTACGAAATGTTCAAAGAAATGAAGTTATTGACAAGAAATGTTCAACCTCAATTAAATGTTATCTGTGACAAGTTGGGAAATACCTTAACAGAATCTAGACAAATTCTAGAAAGATGGCAGGAATACTGCAGTGGAATGTATGATATGAATGACTGTGAGGATATGAATGATATACATGAACCAATGACAGCAGAGACAGAACCTGAACCCTCATTAGATGAAATTGCATGGGCAATAAAGAACCTGAAGAATGGTAAATCACCAGGATGTGATGAGATACCAGCTGAACTAATTAAAGCGGGAGGAGAAGAAAGCATACAAATCTATCACGCATTATGTAAAAAGATATGGAAATATGGTATATGGCCAAAAGATTGGAAGAGAACTATCTTCATTCCAATACCAAAAAGGGCAACCTGAAATTATGCACCAACTATAGAACTGTTGCCCTGATCAGTCATGCAAGTAAAATTCTACTAAAAATCATAATGGGAAGACTTCGTAAGAAAATGGAAGAAGAGATTAACGTGGTTCAAGCTGGATTTAGACAAGGAAGAGGAACAAGAGATCACATACTCAACATGCGTTTAATAATAGAGAAGTGCAGAGAATTTAATGTAAACCTATTCTCATGTTTTGTGGATTATTCAAAGGCATTTGACTGTGTACAACATCAGAAACTTTGGGAAATCAGGAGGAATATGAGCTTTCCATCACATGTAGTACAACTCATAAAAATGCTCTATGTAGACCAACAAGCAGCGGTTAGAAAAGATGGCGAGACATCAGATTGGTTTGACATCAAGCAAGGAGTCCGTCAGGGCTGTGTGCTGTCACCCTATTTGTTTAACCTGTACGCCGAAAATATAATGAGAAATGTCAGAGATGATATAACCAGGGAGCAATATGATGCCCTAAATATCGGTGGTCATGAAATACCAGAGATTCGATATGCTGATGATACAGTATTACTATCCACATCACAGAATGGTATAGAAAACTTAATAACCTCAACCCAAAGAAATAGTGAAAATCACAACTTATATCTTAACATAGCAAAAATAAAGATAATGCATACAGATAAAACTAATATGGAGAAAGAAATATATGTTAATGAGAAAAGATTGGAGGTGGTGGAAAGTTTTGAATATCTTGGGTCATTGATTACCAACAATGGTGACACTGTGAAAGAAATTAAACGACGACTATCAATCGCTCTTCAAAGATTAAAACAACTAAATAAAGTATGGAGTGGGACAGATAGAACAACACAAATTAGATTTTTAAGAGCATGCATCTTTCCCATTGCAACATACGCCTGTGAGACCTGGACACTTACTAAACAAGTTGAGCAGCGCATAAATACTTTTGAATATAAATGTTATAGACGGGTTCTAAGAATATCTTGGGTAAAGAAAAGAACTAATGCATCCATACTTCAAGAGCTGAATATTGAAGAGGGTTGCTATTAAAGACGATAAAACAAAGAAAATTGATATATTTTGGTCACTTGAAACGTCATGAAAGTTTGGAAAGAACAATAATGGAGGGGTATATGCCTGGGAAGAGGGGACGAGGAAGGCCAAAGAGAAGTTGGGTGCAGGATGTGGCGGATGATCTCCAGATGGGTGTATTAGACGCGGGACATCTTGCTTGTGATCGAGAAGTTTTCCAGAAGGTTGTTATGGGAGCGAGGTTCTGCAAAGGACACGCTACTGAATGAATGAATGAATGAATGAATACTATCTTCACTGCATTCTCCCCTTCGGGCATATATCTGAATAGCGTTTATGTTAAAAGGTCTGCCGATTAATTTTACCAATAGAACCCTGTCTGGCACAGCCCAATATCCTTTAACAGAGTTTGATGTTTCCCGATCCAAGATAAATGCTACACCTCTTTGCCGTTCTTCTCCCCCAGAATAAATAATCTTACAATCTTCTCCTGTCATAATCCCTGCCCCTTCCCTTCCCGTCTCGTACATTCCTAATATATTAATCTTTTCCCTTTCCATTTTTTTTGTTTGATGTTATCTAATTTTCTTTTGCCGCTAAACGTTCGAACACTCCGTGTTGCTAATTTCAGGGTTCCTGTCGTTTTCTTGTTATGATCTGTAATTAGGCTAATCATGATAAACTAAGCAAATTTAAAGAAGGTAGTTTGCCGCTGCTTTCTTTCCTGGCAGTGACCATACTGGCCGGTGACCGTAGCCATCGTCTCATAAAAGAGATTGTCTGCCTACTGTCGCGAAACTTGAGACCATAACCAACAACTTTCTGTCGGCTACCCTCAAAATTTCGTCCACCACCTACCTTCCGTGGTTTCTTGTGAACAACTTCCGAAAACGAATACAAAATAACAACACATCCTCCCCAGAAATACAAATTAACAGTGTCCTCTGAAGAAAGCACCCATACGTCGTCGCCATTTTACCAGAAACGTGTGGATTAGCTTTTCATATTACTCGTGTTCCTCGCCATTAGGCGAACCCACTCCGACTTCTGAGGTACTTGTAATGTACGTCTCCAAGACAAGGATCAGAAGTCAATATTTTCGTCCAACTGACCGGTGTAGGGGTTGAACGAGCTACCTCAGCATCCACATACCATAAGTTTACAAGCGAACAATCTGATCTATTCGGCCATTCTGTCTCCCACAGCATAATGTTGATAGGGAAGGCTTTGTTGTATTTACTTCCCCGTAGGCATGTGTCGTTCTTCTAACATTTTACCTGCTGTTTGCTTTTAACAATGTGTTTATAACTTTACAAGTCAAGTGTTCTTAACAGGACGTTGCAATCAACCCCAGGTTCATTTTCTAGGCAGTTTTACTTTGAGTAGTTTGCCATGGCTTTCTGAACGAGATGTCAACGTTCAAGTTCAAGCTAATGCCGGTGTAGGGTTTGAACCCCCCCCCCCCCCCCCACCACCACCACCCACCCCCCACCAACCCAACGTACATAATAAATATCTGCACACAAAAAAAATGTGTATGTGCTCCACTTAATCGCAAACCCATTTAATAAACTATTTCCAGCTTAGAACATCAGCACTTCGTGATCTGTTCAGTCCAGGCTGTGGGTGTAGAAAAAGCTGTATTGTCTTATCTATTCTAATGAAGAAGGGAAACTATAACATTTCAACCAGTGATTAAACACAGGGTCACATCTTAAAAACTAATTTATCGAACTATGGCCTTGGATTTTATTTCACAAAAGTCACTTCAGTTTACTTGTTGTTTTACTCGGATGACCTTAATGTCCTCTTTTGTTGTTTGTGACGACATCCTGATGTCAGCTGTCTCGCGCTATGAAGGAATCCGGAGTCTCTGAGCTACCAAGAGCGTGCTTTCTGTTGTTCTCTCGGCTTGCCGTTCTGCTGAGAGAGATCGAGCCTTCTGGGGTAAAGGCGGTTGTAATGAAGTGGACGTTCTCAACTTGAGTACTTGTTAGAGCACATGTGTCAAACTCAAGGCCCGCGGGCCACATCCGGCCCGCCGTACAATCATACCAGGCCCGAGAGGTCTCAAACGACGTACAAATATATTCGGCCCAAGAGAGAATTTTAAGCAAAAATATTTTTTTTTTATGGTCACGATATAAAGTGCAAATCAAATTCCCTACTTAGCAGCCTTCTGAATGATAGGCTACCTGGGAGCGTTCTCGCTTCGATCAGAATAAACGAAAATAACAGTTGTGAAGTGAGTTAGTGTTCGTCGTTATAGTTACCTAGCAACGTTCAGATGCACGTTTTGGATTTGCGCATAAAAAATGAAAGTAGTGTAATGCCCGGATATTACATCACCTTTACCCGTCAATTTTATCACAGCTAAAGATTTAAATCACCGCCAATTTCAGTCTTTTTTGCAGGAAATAGAGTCGGCGTTCGGCGACATTCCTTACTTATCATACAGAAGTGCGGTGACTAAGTAGAGGAAAAGTTCTCAGTATATTTTTTTCCAGCTGATCGAGGAAACCTGTCAATTCGTGGACAATAAAGGGAAAGATTCCACAGTTTTTCGTGATAAAAAGTGGAAATGTGAGTTTGCGTTTCTGTCTGATATAACCACTCATCTTAGCGGTGGCTAAGTAGAGGAAAAGTTCTCAGTATATGTTTTTCCAGCTGATCGAGGAAATCTGTCAATTCGTGGACAGTAAAGAAAAAGATTCCACAGTTTTTCATGATAAAAAGTGGAACTGTGAGTTTGCGTTTCTGTCTGATATAACCACTCATCTTAACGACTTGAACCTGCAGCTCCAGGGATGGGATCACATTATCACTGATATGCAAGATGCAGCGAAGGCATTTCAAGTGAAGCTGCGCTTATTCCTGAAGAGATGCACCGGCTTCGTTTACATGCGGCTCGAACCTTGAGCATGTTTGGTAGCACATATCTGTGTGAGCAGCTGTTTTTTGTGATGAAGATTAACAAAACATCACACAGGAGTCGTCTCACTGATGAACACTTGCAGTCCATCATGAGAATCTCAATGACACAAAACATTACTCCCAACATAAACGAACTTGTAGCCAAGAAAAGATGCCAAACATCGTGCTCTGAGAAATTGACATAAGAGTGAAAATGTGTATACCAATGATGTTTTATTATTAAAACTTTTTTCTGTTTTAATTTATATTAATGTTTTTAAAAGGTTTAATTTTCGGCTTATTGAATGTTTGTCTTGTCCGGCACGCAACCTTACGTGTGATTTGAGTTTTGGCCCACTGAGCGATTGAGTTGGACACCACTGTGTTAGAGTATTGTTTATGACTGTTTAGGTCCCATTCATGGCATATTTCCATACTGTCCATCCTGACTGTTGATATCAAATATAATAGCGCATGTTTGAGTAGACGTGTGTATGGATATGGGTGTGTTCATATAAATATTCTGTGAACAGAAACGTGATTTTGGCCAGTGTGTTACCAAGGGCCATATGAGAAATACAAACAGTTAGGTATATGTAAGTCCTGCAAAAATATGAGACATACTAAACACGGACACATTGTACATACCTTACAACGGACTCCATAAAGGTGAACATAAATCATATAGTGAAAATCCCCCAAAACAAGAGACAATAAAATACATTACGTATTCTATGACACAACACGCCGTAAGAGATGCACGGAAGAGTGATCATGTCACCTACTGAGCGTGATGGAAAAGGCAACTAAAAATGGTATACATTTATATGTCTGGTGTTGAGCTGCTGCTTCATCTTGTCCAGAGCTGCACAATCCAACCAGCCATGGACAAATCTCGAGGTAGACAACTTTGGCGCGAGATGGTTACGGGCGAGATGGTTACGGAGAAGAAACATAAGAAGACAGAAGATGATTATGATTCGTGTGTCAAGAAAACGCCTTTCCATTTATGATGAAAGAAGAATATATGTATACTCAGCGTAGAAATGTAGTTACTGTATCTTTCATTGTGTTGTTGTCTATTTGAATTCAATTGTGTCCCTTTGATTTGGCTAATTTAGCATTACTCGATTGCTTTTATAAATTGCTTTTCTACATTACTGGTAACGTGTTTTATCTTTACTTAATACA
Source organism: Cepaea nemoralis (assembly GCA_014155875.1). Classification (NCBI taxonomy): domain Eukaryota; kingdom Metazoa; phylum Mollusca; class Gastropoda; order Stylommatophora; family Helicidae; genus Cepaea; species Cepaea nemoralis. The sequence goes on from JACEFZ010026497.1 coordinate 98,010, forward strand.
AACTTGTTTGTGTCATTTTTACAACATGTTTGGAATGCTGATAAGGTACTAGGAAAAATTAACGTATTAATAAAAATGTCAAATGTAACCAAATAGATGGAGCGTTGATAACCAACTCTCAAACATTTGCTAAAGACATGTAAGCCAGAAATGTCTTCCTCATTTAACAGAAGGAATAATGACGTCACACCAAGATGTAATTTTGAAGAGAATATAAGGAAATAATGGCACATGGAAGCAATGCTATTCACTTAGACAACGAAGTTACAACTACAAATACAAACATTCCCCCAACACAGAAGATGTCATTATATTGTGACTGACCAATCAGCTTCCAAAGCTGTGTTTATGTGTGTATCTGTGTACGCATGCATATATCTCATCATCATCATCATCATCATCATCATCATCATCATCATCATCATCAGCATCATCATCATCATCATCATCATCATGTGCGATGCCAGTAATTGCGGGTGGTCATGGTTGGCTATCTCACAAATCACCCGTCATGGTTGGCTATCTCACACAATCACCCGTCATGGTTGGCTATCTCACACAATCACCTGTCATGGTTGGTTATCTCACACAATCACCTGTCATGGTTGGCTATCTCACACAATCACCCGTCATGGTTGGCTATCTCACACAATCACCCGTCATGGTTGGCTATCTCACACAATCACCCGTCATGGTTGGCTATCTCACACAATCACCCGTCATGGTTGGCTATCTCACACAATCACCCGACATGGTTGGCTATCTCACACAATCACCCGTCATGGTTAGCTATCTCACACAATCACCCGTCATGGTTGGCTATCTCACACAATCACCCGTCATGGTTGGCTATCTCACACAATCACCCGTCATGGTTGGCTACCTCACACAATCACCCGTCATGGTTGGCTATCTCACAAAATCACCGTCATGGTTGGCTATCTCACACAATCTCTCGTCATGGTTGACTACCTCACATAATCACCCGTCATGGTTGGCTATCTCACACAATCACCCGTCATGGTTGGCTATCTCACAAAATCACCCGTCATGGTTGGATATCTCACACAATCACCTGTCATGGTTGGCTATCTCACACAATCACCCGTCATGGTTGGCTATCTCACACAATCACCAGTCTTGGATCACCCCAGTATTCTTGTCCTGGTTATGCGGTGTGACCAAGCCATCCTGGCATTTCTCTCTTTGCCCTCTGCTTCCTCCTGATGGTGTACGTGCAAATAATTCCCACAAACACCACATTTATATTACCTGTAAAAATGTCTTAGCTTGTCTGCGTATTGTCCTGTGCCACATGCATACAACAATATAGGTTCTATATAGTACTTAAACACTCTTTTTTCTCATTGCAGTAGACAGTTTTGTATTGTTGAGTAACATTTCCATCTTGCAAAAGGCTACATTTGCCTTGGCCACTCGTGTTCTACTCTCTAGCAGAGACCTTCCCTCCCATGCTATGACTGTTCCGACATAGTTGTACCGATTCAATGTTTACAAGTTGTCCATTTACTTGTATGTTACATCGTGTTATTACTTTCTTCTCGGGGTCCGACAGTAAGTGACGTATGAGAGAAAGAATACGACGTGTTTACAGCGAACTTGCAATTGGAAGGATTAGCATCTACGCCTGGAGACATCCGTTACGGGAGACCGAGCTTCTATTGGTTTGCTCGGTGTGCTGTAATGTTGGATGTTCAGTTAGTCTATAAACTGGCACGAGTTTGTATGCAGACCTGCGTGGGCGCATTTGTTTATTTATCTCAAGATCTTGACACTATCAAGTCCATGACACTTTATAATAAAGAGCATTTTCCAAAAACAACCTAATTAGTACAGTCCTACCAATCTTCGAATGTATCTCGAACTTCCAGACTACGCACTATTTTGCTGACATATTTATCTGCACGACTCAGTTCGACATCACGTAGTAGTTTTGTTTATGTAATCAGATTTTCACAAATGTCCTGGAACTAGGCCTTAATATCAGCAATATAAACGCGCCTACTTCAAGTCCACACAAGGACAGAATAGATTACAGCAGAGATGAAGATAGCAATCCTGTTATTTGCTTTTGTTGGTAAGTTTTATTTGTTTGACCAAAGCACTGAGTAAATGCGTTCAGAAGCTGTATTTACTTACACTTGATATTTGGGACAGTGAATTTGGGACCATCAGATGGATGACCAAAGTAATGTTCAAACTGGCATACTTCTACACAACGTGTCAAGAACACTGTCATCAAAGACAATTCGTAAACGGCATCATCATCTTAATCATCTAGTGCCATGCCAGCTGGCGTAGGCGTTCATGGCTCTCCATAGATCTCGGTCTTTTGTGTTCTGGATCAACTCTGCTGATGATATTCCTCCATGCCACCGTCTCAGTCCATCCAGCATCATTTCTCTTGGTCTGCTTCTTCCTCTCTTCCCCTCGATCTGTCAAGTCGTCATGATGTTCTCAAACGCCTCTTTTCTCATCACATGACCAAAGAAAGACGTTTGTCTCTTTCTTATTGTTGTATATAATGTTCTAGTTTCATTAACCTCTTTCAGGCAACCGTCGTTAGTTACTCTGACAGTCCAAGGAATAATTCCCAACATTCGTCTTAGGAACCACATCTCTGTTGCTTCCAATTTCTTTTCTTCTTTTTCTGCATTCATCCGGAGAGTTTTTTTCGGACGTGATTGTGTTGTGTCTGTTTACAGCAGAGCTGCGTTCTCGCACCCTTGGGCCGACACATCCGACTTCTGCGGGCATTTGTTGACCGGGGTAACCTTTCCGGACAATTTCTTTTTAATTTGTTAATTTACATTCCAAAATTCACTGCCATACAGCATAACAGGTTCTATATAGCACTTCAGCACTCTCTTTCTTACTTCCAAAGATAGTGTATTACTGCATAAGCTACTTTTCAATTTCGGAAATGCAGCTTTTGCTTGCCCTATTCTGCTCTTAATCTCTGTTGTGCACCTTCCATCTGATGTTATAAATGCCCATAGATATTTAAAATTATCCACTCGGTTAAGAATTGTCCCTTCTATTTCCATTTCACATTTTGATTTCACATGTTTATTTGATATCACCATTGTTACTGTTTTCTTGATATTCAAGGAGGGTCCTTTCTTTGCATTCTCCGTTATTTCGCTGTTCAACAATTGTTGTAGATCTTTTGCATTATCCGCCACCTATACTGTGTCATCTGCATATCGTCAATTGTTTATATTATAACCTCCAATTAGTATTCCCGGCTTCTCTGTGATCTCTCTCATTATTACTTCGCTATATAAGGAGAAGAGATCGGGTAACAAAACACGCCTTGCTTTATTTGTTCATAATTGCTCTCTTTATTTCCCATTTTAATTGCTGCTACTTAGTTCCAGTAAATATTTTTTATTATTCTGAGATCTTTCCCATCTTCCAACATTTTAATCAGTACATCATGTTTTACTTAATCACATGCCTTGGTATATCTATGAAGCACAAATATATGTCTTTCTGTGTCTCTATTTATCTCTCTATCAGTGTTCGATTGTATATATTGCATTGTTTGTATCCTTTCCTTCCACAAATCCATACTATTCTTCACCAATTTCCATGTTTATGTTCTTTCTTGTTCTTCTCATTATAATTATGATAGAAGCTTGGTGACATGGGCAAATTTAGTTTAATAGTTTGTCATTGCATTCTCAACTGTCGATACCTCATACCATGGATATCAACACAACGGTTGTGCACCCCTGAACTAAGTATCCTTGAGCTAGAATATGACGAACGAATGAACGAACGAACGAACGAACCAACTTTATTTTAAAAGGGTAACAAATTGGTCACGCAGGCCCGTCTTACATTCGGCCCTTTCGATCACTCATCTTTCATTCATCAAATGTGCATGTTGCATATACATAGGGGAAAAAAAACATTGTCAAATGGATTTTGTAAGCATAAACAGTGCATATTACGCATGGTACATTCACATGGGAAAAAAAAAACATTGTCAAATGAAAGTTGTAAACATAAACAGTGCATATTGCAATGTTGTGAGACACATCCCCCATCCACCCTCACACCCCGCAGCTACCCACACATCCCTCAGCCACCCACACATCCCCCACCCACCCACACATACCTCCACGCACTCACACAGACTCAGGCAAACATACATGCCGCTACCAACCCACTGATCCCCCACCCACACATATTTCCCCACCCACAGATACATCCCCCACCCATCACATAACCGACACGCACACACCCACCCACATATTCTCCACACCCGCAACCACCCAGCAAAACACACATCACAAAACCACACAAACATACCCTCGTCAACCCACACATCCCGCACCTATCCACACATACATCCCGCACCCTCACAATTTTCCCCACCCACCCACACACACATCAGCCAACCTACACCCACTCAGCCACTCAATATATGCCACCTCTCAACTACACATCCCCCACCTATACACACATCCCCACCCACAAACACATCTTCCCACCTGCCCACACATATCCCCACCCATAAACACCCAAAAACACACACCTCCCACCCACACACACTCCACCACCCACATATACCCCACCCACACACATCCGCCGCTCACACACATCTTCCCACAAACACACACATCCCCCAACCATACACTCATCTCTCACACACATCCACCCACTCACGTACTCATCCATCAACCACTCACACCCACACATCACCCACCCGCCCATCAACACATGCATCTCTCATCTACCCTCCCACCCACACACACCCCAAACACCCAGCCAAACACACATCCCCCATCCTCACATACATCCGTCATCCACCTGCACATCCACACCTCCCCCAGAATCTCACACATCTCCCCTCCCACACAAAACTCCACCCATAAACACATCCCCCCACACACACACATCCCCCACATGCATTCCTCATACACATCCCCGCACACACATCTCTCACCCACACACACACATCTCCCTACCCACCCACACATCCCCCACCTACAAACATCCTCACCACCCACACATACATCCTCCACCCACTCACATTTACCCCATCCACACTCACACACTCCCACCCACACAGACATATCCCATTCACAGACACCCCCACCCCCCACTCATCCCCTACACCCATTACACACCCATCCCCCAACCCACACAATCTCCTACACACTCATTCATCCACCCAAATACGGATTTCCTACCCACACCCCCCAACCCACCAACACCCACATACTTTCAATAATCCTCCCAAATACCCCCCCCCCCCACACACACACACACACACACATCCCTCACACACACACATACATCCCCCATCGACTACACATTCCTTCACCCATCCACACATCACCCATCAACCCATACACATCCCCCACATACAACCCCTCCACACGTACATTCCCCACACCCCCACACACACATCCCTTACATACACACCCACACAAGCATTCTCACATCTACACACATACATGATCACTGAAACTAATAAGAACAAACTCCCACACTTTACACACAGTTGAGACACTAATGATTGTCGTGAGCATTCTCGCAAAAATTGTAAGAAGTGGAGAAAAATTTGTACATATACATTGTTCAGCGTAACAATTAGTAATGCAGTTCAACTCTCTCTCTCTCTCTCTCTCTCTCTCTCTCTCTCTCTCTCTCTCTCTCTCTCTCTCTCTCTCTCTCTCTCTCTCTCTCTCTCCCACTCACTAACTCTCTCACTCACATCACAGTAATGTTATATTATACATGATAAAATCAAGTGGCATACAAAATGATAATATGAAAGATGAGAATACAGAAAACAAAATATGGAATGGCATGTTACAGGGCAATCAAGTGGCATACAAAATGATACCTCGTGACGTCAGTAGTTAGATCCTTCCACTGATTCTGCTTGTACGCAGCTTGTATGTGTCCTCTCTGGATGCTGATAGACTCTCTTGCGACAATCAATCTGATTGAGTAACTATTGTATTACTCTTGAGTGTCACCACGTGTAAAGACTTCACTCCCACCTTCAGCGACTGTAGAGCAACATAATACTCCATACGGAATGTCCACACAGTTTCAGTGACGTCTCATCTCATCTCATCTCATCATGTTCCTCTTGTACCTTGCGGTGTCGAGGTGAAGTATAAACAACGTGAGATTGTCCGATTATGGGCTTCATATATCGATATTCCCATGGACTCTGCTATTCCCTCCGTCCATCGTTTACGTGGTCGGCCTCTTCCTCTGTACATCATTGCTTGTTGTGGTATGCTGTTGACTGTGAAACCAGTGTGTTCTTCGTTCCCAGTGTGTGGTAAGTGTTGAGCTTTCCCACGCCTGCAACAGAATATACACCACCAGAGATTGGTATAGTCTCATGTTCACATATCGTTGTTCTTCCGCCTTACTGTTATAAATGATGCCAGTTTATGCTCTTTTGTCACGAACTTGAAGGAGTAAACTAAAACTCTCAATGTAAATATGATGGAAAGGTGACCAGTAACAGCAGTCAGCACTAATTGTGTTATCTGTCAACATCAGTCAGCACTAATTGTGTTATCTGTCAACATCAGTCAGCACTAATTATGTTATCTATCAACATCAGTCAGCACTAACTGTGTTATCTGTCTACAGCACTGGTCAACGGGGCCTCCAGGTGCACCAACCAAGGCGGGATCCTCAAACTCAACGGCCAGCCCTGCGCCAGCACCACGCGATACGACGATGGCCAAAAGGGAGCCTGTGGCTGTGGCGCAGCCAGCGGAAGTGAAATCATTTTATTATTTCTCATTAGTTGTAAATCAAATGTAAAGTTACTTTTAATCTACTCTTAGAAATGTCGACAAAGAAAAAGAAGAAAGCTGATTTTTTCAGGCATTTTCGGGAAAGTTAAGTCAGAAAATGAAAGTTGGTTTCAACATATATGGCAGCATTGAACGTGGTACGGGAAACCAAAAAATTGCTGAATCAATGCTTTCCTGGTCGTTTCTGTTACGGACATCAGATGCCTAAGAAGGTTTTGAAATTCATCACTAGCCTGGTTTATCATAGACCTGAACGAGAAACTATACCACAGAATAGACTGCACCTGTGATCAGTTTATACTGTAGTACTATACAACTCAACCTTTGGAACAACAACAAGATTATACCAAACTACTCAAGACACTTGTCATAACACACCCATGTGCTTAATTTTAATTTCGCGCAAGGATATTGTGTTCGTCATCTTATTCTGCGACCAACGTATGCTACGCTTGCTGCATAGCACCCATTGTAGTGCGTGGATGTCCGCCAGTCTAGTCTCGTCCAGCTTGGGCCAACATCGTCCGACTTGTACGGTTGAGGTATCTTTTCTGGAGTCCTCCTTCCATAGGTAGATTGCCTTCCCGGGCTTGTGGGTTTAGCCTGCCCACAAGTCATCCTGTTATTGTCCAGGGTGTCCTCTACTATAAACAAAATCTACGTCCTAATTAATATGTATGAGCCGTGCATATTTACTATGAAATCTGAGTTCTGTAGTTCTACAAACGGGCAACGTGACTAGGAACGACTTGGTTAGCGATGACCGCTGTTAAAGTGTCTAGCTAGTAAAGAATAAAGTAACGATGATACTTGTTAGAGTGTTTACCTGGTAAAGCATTTAGTAACGATGACACTTGTTAGAGTGTATAGCCAGTAAAGAATATATTAACGATGACACTTGTTAGAGTGTCTAGCCAGTAAAGAATATAGTTAGTTAGTTAGTTAGTTAGTTAGTTAGTTAGTTAGTTAGTTAGTTAGTTAGTTAGTTAGTTAGTCGTGGTTCCAACTTCACGGCAACGGGTCGTCCCCATATTGCTCCGTTCCTGTGCCAGTGAATATCACACAAAATGCTCCTCAATGCCCAATGTGAACAATGGAATAGACAGGAGTCTCGGCAAGCCAACAGCCCGCACAGGTACACTGTGTATAATGCCGCCGCCAGAATGCCAACACAAAAGTGAAAAATACAGTTTATCGTCGATGGAAACGGCAGTCACCAAAAAGACTTCATTGACCCAGGTTTTATCTCATATGGCTCGGTCTCTTTCCGCAGGACGACCCGCCGAAAGCGCAGCACACAACACGAACTCCGTAGCTCCAGCGGCGACTCCCAGGAGTCTCCTGAAAAATGCACTCGTGAGTCGAAAAGGTAAACCAGTCAATCCAGCAACAGCCGGCCGCCATCGTTCCGAACATGCAGTTCACGCTACAAACAACCGCGGACAGATGTAAAAGCATTTCACACGAAACTCACAGCTCACAGTGTCGCGCCACGCACTCACTCAGTAGCAGGGCGGCGGAACCATATCCTCCTTAGTCGCCTCTTACGACGTGCATGGTAGGCAACAGTGTTACTATTCTTTGCTCCCCCGAATGGGCCCCGACAACACACGGGCGCAGTAAAGAATATACTAACCATGCAACTTGTTAGAGTGTCTACCAAGTAAAGAATATAGTAACAATGGCACTTGTTATAGTGTCTACCAAGTAAATAATATATTAACGATAACACTTGTTAGAGTTGTTAGAATTGTGAAGGAGGACTCTGGTGCTTTCACTGAAACCACAAGTAGCCTGACCATGGAAGTCATGGCAGTAAGTAAAGCAATAACATGGCTCGAGACACAGACATTCACTAGGGCTTGTTTCCTTAGCGACTCAATGAACATGATCAAGAGGATAGAGGAGGGGTCGATCCGAAGAGAATGGTTGCTGCCTCTGAAGCGGTCTCGGCTGGCAAAGATTAGTTTCATCTTCGTGCCAGGTCATACGGGAGTACAAGGAAATGAGCGGGCTGACAAGCTCGCAGGTGAGGCTACTGTGGAGGGCGGACGCGCCATGGACCAGGCTGACATTCTGAATGCTCTACGAGAAGTGAGACTTTTGCGAGAACCAAGTGATGACTGTGAATCTACAACAATGGCCAGACTGCGGGAGCAGCAAATTAAAAGAGGGGTGGCCAAACAAGAACACTATGCAGGAAGCCAAAGAAGATTGATAAACCAACACAGAACTGGCGTCGTTAGCCGCTACACGCTGCGGGATTTGCTGAGGAGGGGATCCGAGCACTTATGGACTGAATGGTTCGATGTGCAACGAGGATGATCTGTCGACTAACTAACTAACTAACTAACTAACTAACTAACTAACTAACTTGTTAGAGTGTCTACCAAGTAAAGAATAAAGTGACGATGACACTTGTTATAGTGTCTCCTCAGAAAAGAATAAAGTAATGATGACATTTGTTAGAGTGTGCACCTGGTAAAGAATATAGTAAAAATGACACTTGTTAATGTCTACCAGTTAAAAATATAGTAACGATGACACCTGTTAGAGTGTCTACCTTGTAAAACATATAGTAATGATGACACTTCTTAGAATGTCTATCTGCTACAGTAGCATAGAGCTACCGATGACACTTGTTAGGGTTTTAACCTGGTGAAACATATATCTACCGATGACACTTGTTAGAGTGTTTACCCAATAAAATATATTACTAAATGTTTTATTTAGCAAGACATTTGTGTGGTTTGGATAAAGCAACAACAACAACAACAACAACAACAACAACAACAACAACAACAACAACAACAACAACAACAACAACAACAACGGTGAAGGCCATTTTTCCACGTCTTCATGTGCTAGTCTCAAATTTGATAGACCATGGGCATTGGATAAATGAAGTGGCCAGTACCACTCAGGTCGTCTTTACTCCCCGTAATATTTCCCGTAGCTAGTCTAGGCCAGGCCGGTCTGGTAGCCAAGGTCAATGTTACATAATCACAGCCTCTGTGGGGATTCGAACACATGACCATCAGATGGACAGGCAAGCGTGTTATTCGCTGCGCTACCGCCACGCCTCATTGACAGCTGCAGGCTGCCATTTGTCTGACTCCGGATCATCTTTTGCCTTGCTACATTGTGTTCTCAGTTGTTGTTCGTCTCTTGTCTCATGGGTGCACATCGATGTGTATTTGTTGTAGACATACATGCAAACACGAACACACACACGCGCGCGCACGCACACACACTATATATATATATATATATATATATATATATATATATATATATATATATATATATATATATATATATATATATATATATATATATATATATATATATATATGTACGCAGACACATAGACACACACATTGGTACAGCAGCCAGTAGGGTTTATGAAAGGTTCTGTTCAACATTGACACGACATATGCGCACATAAGGGTACAGATAGAGACATCAGCCTGTAAATGCTCTGTTCAACATTGACACAGACATGTGCACACACATACATGCGCACACACAGACATGTGCATATGCAAGGGCGCAGACAGAGACATCAGCCTGTATGGTCTATACAATGCTCTGTTCAACATTCACACACACACACACACACACACACACACACACACACACACACACACACACACACACGCAAACAAAAGAGTACAGATAGAGACATCAGCCTGTGTGGTCTATAAAATGCTATGTTCAACATTGACACAGATTCCCCGTTCGCCTGGAACTTGCAGGACTTGGTGACGGCGCCCAACCAGATGATCTATGATGACGGAGGCCACGAGACATGGTGCGGGCGTAACTGTGGCAAGTGTGTGCGTCTGACTCCCACGGGTGAGCCTGTCTAACGCTGTCTCTTGTCCTCTATCAGTCACTGTTGCCGTGTCAACGAATAGCACACAGACAAATAGCTTTTGTATTTTATAATTCGTTTGATCGCTTTGGACTCGAGCGTGGTAGTCAACACTGAACTGATTTTTGGGTGTGGACCAGCTTTCTCTATTACCAGTGTCCCTCTTCATCAGGTGAACCCACCCCTCTTCTCAGGAACTTGTAATTTACGTCCACATGTCAAGGATGAAACGTTAACGTTTAAGTCCAGTTGGCCATTGGGGGGAGAGAACTGTTTACCCAATCATCTGCGCACTGACATTTTAAGACAGAGCGCTCTTAACCTTTCGGTCACGCGACTTTCAGACGGGTTATACAGTACGGGTTATACAGTAGAACAATGACATTGGAACCATGACATTGGAACCATGACATTAGAACCATGACATTAGAAACATGACATTAGAACCATGACAGTAGAACAATGACATTAGAGCAATAACATCAGAACAATTACATTAGTACTGTGACATTAGAACAATAACATCAGAACAATTACATTAGAACCGTGACATCAGAACCATGAAATTAGAACCATGACATTAGAACAATTACATTAGAGCAATGACATTAAAACCATGACATTAGAACAATGGCATAAAAACCATGATATTAGAAGATTGACATTAGAACCATGGCATCAGAACAATGACATCAGAACCATGACATTAGAAGAATGGCATTAGAACCATGACAGAAAACTGACATTAGAACCATAACATCCGGGAAGGTTAACCCGGTCAACAAATGTCCGCAGAAGTCGGATGTGTCGGCCTAACGGCGCAAGAACGCAGCTCTGCTGTAAATAGGCACAACGCAATCACGTCCGAAAAAAAAAACTCCGGATGAACGAAGAAGAAGAAGAAGAACCATAACATTAGAACACTGACAATAGAAATATGACATTAAAATTCATGACATTAGAACCATGACATTAGAACCATGAAATAAGAACAATGACATTAGAACAATGGGATTGGAACCATAACATTAGAACCATGATATTAGAACAATGACATCAAAATAATTACATTAGAACCATGACATTAGAATCATGACATTAGAACCATGAAATTAGAACCATGACACTAGAACAATGACATCAGAACCATGATATTAGAACAATGACATTAGAGCCATGACATTAGAGCACTGACAGAACAATGGCATTAGAAATATGACATTAGAACAATGACATTAAAACCATGGCATTAGAACAATGCCATTAGAATCATAACATTAGAACCATGACATTAGAACAATGACATTAGAACCATGACATTAGAACAATGGCATTGAAACCTTAACATTAGAACCATGACATTAGAACAATGACATCAGAACAATTACATTAGAACCATGACATTAGAATCATGACATTAGAACCATAACATTAGAACCATGAAATTAGAATCATGGCATTAGAAAAATTACATTAGGGCAATGCCATTATAGCAATGACATTAGAACCATAACATTAGAACAATGCCATTAGAACCATGACATTAGAGCACTGACATTAGAACAATGGCATTAAAATATGACATTAGAACCATGACATTAGAACACTGACTTTAGAACAATGACATTAGAACTATGACATCAGAACCATGACATCAGAACCATGACATTAGAACAATGACATTAGAACAATAACATTAGAACCATGACATTAGAACAATGGTATTAGAACCATGACATTAGAACTATGACGTTAGAACAATGACAAAGCATTGTAAACGCTTTCAATGATGACTGCAGGTAACATTTGTTCCACAAACAGCCAATAGCTGGGCTGCTTGCCACGACCTGTAAAAGGCATTCTCTCTCTCTCTCTCTCTCTCTCTCTCTCTCTCTCTCTCTCTCTCTCTCTCTCTCTCTCTCTCTCTCTCTCTCTCTCTCTCTCTCTCTCTCTCTCTCTCTCTCTCTCTCTCTCTCTCTCTCTCTCTCTCTCTCTCTCTCTCTCTTGTTTGTTTGTATGTCTGATTCTCTAGGCAATTTTACATTCACTTGTTTGACATTGCTTTATGAATGGTCAACGCTCATACCTTTGCGAAAATCGACACAGAGCGGGCCGCTCTTAAATGACCCGCGGTTGACTTCAAACCGGGTATGTCGGAACTTTGAAGCTGCAGTCTTACAGAGGAGTCATCCTGGAGCCAAATCTTGGCAGTTATTAAGTCTTACAGAGAATTCCTCCTGGCGCGAAATCTTGTCAATTATTAAGTCTTACAGAGAATTCCTCCTGGATCCTAGTCTTGTCAGTTATTAAGATGGCGCTTTACAAGTCAGCACCTCGTCCCATCGGTGTACCGAGCACAGCGTACACACGATGCCAGAATGTCCTGAAAAGACTTGCCGGTTACTGAGATACGCTTGGAAGCATTAGATGCCTCCGCGCAGGCATGCACAATGTGATGGCCCTAAAACATACCCACAGCAGGTGTGTGTGTGTGTATGTGTGTGTGTGTGTGTGTGTGTGTGTGTGTGTGTGTGTGTGTGTGTGTGTTGCTGTATTTGCGAGCTCGTTGAGACAGACTGTAGTGTCTACACTAGACGTATGGTCCCTGAGTTGCTTGGGTGCTTGTTAAGTCTCACAAAACTTTGCATGTAGAACAAATCTGAAAAATGAAGTACATGATGTCATCAAAAAATGTGTTCCACAATCCATTGTGAAGCAATGGCTGTCGTCTGCTGGAGTAATTTTTTGCACTTCAAACAGAATGGTGTTATCAACGGAAGAAAGACATTTTTCAAATTTGTTCTACATATAAAGTGTAGTGAGACTTTACAACACCCTATAGCTGTTTGTAACAAGTATACAACAGGCTTTAACGTGCGAACATTATTCTCTGACTATAACAGGTGGGTTTGTTCCGGGTCTCGGCAACGCTCCTCGCGATAGCAGCCCTCATATTTTCATGATCACCAACGACTGTCCTATCCAGGGCAACGAAGAATGGTGCGGCCAGGCGGGAAAACCCGGAACAAGTAAGTACAGAAATAGCCAGTAATTTCTCACTGACCAGCCATAAAAATATTGTCTACTGTACATTTTGATCATATGTGCCCGAACTTGCTTGCACCAAATATTAATTATGAACATCTTTCTGGAACTCTAGCGACAGGTTTCACATGTAATTTCGTTAAATATTTTGTTGGTCAGATTTATTTTCCAATCCACTTTTGCTAGGGACATCACCAAACTTCACGGGTCCACAAATAGAAACCTCAGTTTTATTAGAGACCCCTGTCGCAGAGAGCCGCTGTAGCGTTCTGGCTAGACGCTCACCTGTGTCTTGGGTTCGAACCGCATAGGGTGGGATTCGAAGTTTGAAAATTGATCTGGGCTCCCAGGTCGACACAGTCTAAGATGCGCATCAGGAAATTTCCAGAACTAGAAAGCAACAAGAACTAGCACACGCTTGATACCAAAGTGTTAACCGGCAGATCGCCGTTATCCGACTCAACACGGAGCATAGAGACAGGATAAATGCCCGCTTCCGGCTTCGCTTCCTGTGCCTCACCACTATAAGCGTGTGCTAATAAACCAAACAGCTGCACATTTTCTGCAGGCCTGACCTCGTACGTGGAGTGGACGAGTTACGACGGGAAGTCAATAAGTATGTCACAAATGGCTGTAGAAAAATAACTAAATATGATAATAACTTGAAACCAGTTTATTTTTATACATACATTGTCCCTTCATTTCTCAACATAATTTCGACCAACATTGATGTACTTATCCCATCGTTTTATCAGTCCTCCCAAACCGGCTGCATGGAGCTGCATGCTCTGTTTTCTAAACCACGTTTCACTTCACATTCAACTTCGACGTCATTCGCGAAATATCTCCCGCCAAGGTGGGTTTTCAGTGGACCAAAAAGGTGGAAATCGCTAGGGGCTAAGTCGGGGCTGTAAGGTGGATGTTCCAAAACTTCCCACCTTAGTTGGTTAATTTTCTCCTGAATTAATTGAGCCGTATGTAGTCTGGCATTGTCATGAAGAAGCAACACTCCTCTACTCAGCATCCCGGACGTTTTCTTCGAATTGCACCGCTTTACGGGACAAACATTTGTCAGCATAAACAGGAAGCATTCCTTATGAATGTCCTTTGCAGGCAGTCCTTTTACCCACAAAAAACGCACAACAGCACGTTGCTCCTTGGTTGTACACTCCGTAAGTACAGTCGCCATTTGTTTATGCGCTGCGCATGCGCATGAGACGCCTAGCGCCAACTGATGAACGGGAATATAAAGTTCAATGTTGCTGTCACCTAATGACACCTGTAGAAAACACCAACTACATTTACCTGCCATCGCACAGAACGGTGTGTCTTACTTATTGAATCGCTCTCGTAGATATACCGGCCCACCCACTGGGTCAACACTGAAGTTCAAACTGTATGGAACTCAAGAGTAACTCTCCCTTCAAGTAGGCTTCAAGTATAGATATTCCCATGGACTCTGCTATTCCCTCCGTCCATCGTTTACGTGGTCGGCCTCTTGCTCTGCTTCCCTCTGGTCTGTACATCATTGCTTGTTGTGGTATACTGTTAGTTGGTAACCTACTTGCATGGCCAAACCATTTGGCTTGCTGCCTTCTTATAAGATCTAGTGCTGCTGTAACCCCCACTTTAGTCCTGATTTCTTCATTTCTGATCTAACCTCTTCTTGATACACTGAGTGACAATGACATCATCAAATTCACCGATCGCAAGTACGAAAAAAAAAAACATAAGGGAGGGGGGTTACCAGAAATACGATGAAACATTGTAATGATTGATCAATGTTTTTGACTTTATTATACAGACAGACAGTCAGACAGTCAGACAGACAGACAGACAGACAGACAGACAGACAGACAGACAGACAGATAAATGCACAGAGATGGACAGTTAGAGAGACATAGTCCTTTTCTTCGTCGTCTTCTTCTTCCTCTTCATCTGCTTCTTCTTCTGTCTTCCACCCACCCCCACGTCTTCCATATATTATCTGTCTCTGTCTTTAATTCTGTTATCCTGACGTTTTAGGTCTCCTCGGTGTCTTTTGGCCGATGAGTTCCAAAGGAAAGACTTTACTGACACCTGTAACTTGTTGTCTCAACTATGTTCTATCCAGCGCCAGTGTCTGTTCACCATCTCTTATTTCTCTGCATAGTGTTTAGTTCGCGCCATAACTATTCATTGTTGATCCTGTCATACGATTTAAGTCCGTCCGTTCTGTGCATGCACGAATTAGTCAACGATTGTAGTTTATTGGTGATTATTGTAGTCGTTCTCCGCGCTTCTGATCGACGCACCAGTACTGATCTAACGTTAGAGTTTGGTATTCCAAGTTTCACACTGGCTATTGTCTCTGATCGACGCACCAGTACTGATCTAACGTTAGAGTTTGGTATTCCAAGTTTCACAATGGCTATTGTCTCTGATCGACGCACCAGTACTGATCTAACGTTAGAGTTTGGTATTCCAAGTTTCACACTGGCTATTGTTTCTGATCGACGCACCAGTACTGATCTAACGTTAGAGTTGATATTCCAAGTTTCGCACTGGCTATTGTTTCTTTTGCCTTCCATACATGTCCCTATGCCAGCTGCCTGGCCGAGGGGTTAGCAGCTTTCTCCGTTAGTCCCGAATACTCTCGTGGTCAACGTAAGTGGACGAGAATTAGAAGTGGTTCGAGTCACGCTAGTGACTTATGAGAGTATGCAGCCGGTCGCTCAGAAAGTCGTGGCGTGCTGATGAGCGTAATCTAGCCTAGGAATCAACATACAGCTGAAAGATGCTGGTGTTGCCCGCAATATCCTGAAACAGGATGAAAACGCGGGGGGGGGGGGGGGGGGGGAAACATGTCCCTATGCTTTGACAGCTCCTCCTTCCTTGTGTATTCTCATTTTAATATCTCTGTCCGTTTCCCATTCTTTGTCAACATTACTATATACATGTGCTTGTGTGTGTGTGTGTGTGTGTTGTGTGTGTGTATGTGTGTGTGTGTGTGTGTGTGTGTGTGTGTGCGTGCGTGCGTGCGTGCGTGCGCGTGTGTGTGTGTGTGTGTGTGTGTGTGTGTTTGCGTTCGCCTGCTTTGAACCTAAGCGTAGTCCACAAACATATGTCTTTGGTTCAACTTCTAAACATGAAGCTTCGCTAAGGGAGACGAGATTATCATTTGCTTGATGTCTGCTCATTATCCTCGGTCTTGACCTATCAATGTTTAGACCTAGGGTTAAACCACCACCCAGTACGCACGTTCACCTGCTTACTTCTGCATCTCCCAGATCAAGCCAACAGGCACGGCTATGAGGCCCACTTCGACCTTCAAAATCATCAGGGCCAGATCAGCAACGGTCTCGGTTGGGACAACATTGAGGTCACCTGGCAATATGTGGACTGCCCTCAAGATTTTAAAAACAAATACAATCAGTGTCAATGCCACTGATCAGCACGTACATAGGCCAATAAAGCGCTATTATCTTTACATTGGATTTTTCTGGTGTTTCTGATACACTATTTCAATATCATTATGTATGCGTGTGTGTGTGTGTGCGCGCGCGCGCGCGTGGGAATGTGTGTGTGGTATTTTTACAAGAATAAAACTCCAATAACCGCTCATGAAAGTGTCTTAAAACACACACATACACCACTACCACCACCACCACCGCCACCACCACCACCACCACTACCACCACCACCACAACAACAACAACAACAACAACAACAACAAATGAAAACACCGAACATCGGAGAAGACTGGCTCATAGATAGCCTCATGTCTCGGAAACTGAAATACTTCGGCCATAACAGAATCAGCAGTGACTTCGACAGAACAAAGATACGAACAAGAGGACACGGTTGCTGGACAAGGCGGCAGTGGTCAACCAGCGCGAAGATGGACAAAGGACATTACATAACCCTGGGCCTTGCCCTCACGCACGAGGCGGGAGAACTGGCCAGAGGTAGATAGACACAGGACATGACAGACACCCAAGGCGTGAGGGACAAGAGGTGGGAGAACTGGCCAGAGGTAGGTAGACATAGGACATGACAGATACCTAAGGCGTGAGGGTCACGAGATGGGAGAACTGGCCAGAGGTAGGTAGACACAGGACATGACAGACACCCTGGGCGTGAGAGTCACGAGGTGGGAGGACTGGCCGTAGGTAGACACAGGACATGACAGACACCCAAGGCGTGAGGGACAAGAGGTGGGAGAACTGGCCAGAGGTAGGTAGACACAGGAAATGACAGACACCCAAGGCTTGAGGGTCACGAGATGGGAGAACTGGCCAGAGGTAGGTAGACACAGAAAATGACAGACATCCAAGGCGTGAGGGTCACGAGATGGGAGAACTGGCCAGAGGTAGGTAGACACAGGACATGACAGACACCCAAGGCGTGAGGGACAAGAGATGGGAGAACTGGCCAGAGGTACGTAGACACAGGAAATGACAGACACCCAAGGCGTGAGGGTCACGAGATGGGAGAACTCTCGGCCAGAGGTGGACACAGGACATGACAGACACCCAAGGCGCGAGGGTCACGAGATGGGAGAACTGGCCAGAGATCGATATACTTTTCAACTTTTCATCTGACCTTGAGGAGAGCGACATCCGGCAGTAGACCTGTTGCATGATGATGATGATGATGATGATGATGATGATGATGATGATGATGATGATGATGATGATGATGATGATGATGATGAATAAAACCATCCAAATTGCTCAGTGAGAATATTGAAAGACTTCATGACATCCGCTATTTCTTCGGCCGCAACCTAACAGCCGAGGTGGCTTGGTTGTTAGTGCGCTTACCTTTCAACAGAGTGGTTTGTGTTCGTCCCCAGTAAAGGCAGGATTCATTTTTCCAACCAGCTATGTCACACTTTGCCGGCTTCCTGGCTTAGAGGTTAGCGACTTTTCTCCGTAATCTCGTATACTGTCGTGAGTAACGTGACGACGGTGAGAATCAGCAGTGGTTCGAATAGGGTCGGTAACTTACGGGGTATGTTAGCCTGCCGCTCAGAAAGCAATGGCAAACTACTGAGCGTAATCTTGCCAAGAAATCAACATACAGCGCTGAAAGATGCTGATATTGACAGCAATGTCCTGTAAAGGAAATGCCACACTTTAACAAAATAATCAAAGTCCAAAATCAAGGAATGCGGATCAAAACTGGAAGCATGAAAACAACAGCAAACTGGAAAAGATCGTCTATGCCTACAACTTATGCAAGACGGAAGAGACAGCAGTGCAATGTCCAGCAACAAGCAGAACATTTTAAAGACTGAATCTAACAAATGGAGCAAAGGAGACATGAAGTCAGTAGTTACTGGAAAGTTCTCATGTAACTTCAGAACTGTGACAGGGGCTTTACAAACTGCAGCTGAAATGTTGTTGGCAGAGAAAAATAAAGAACGAACGAACGAAAATCTTTATTTTCAAAGGGGTTAAGAATTGGGCACGTTGGCCCGTCTGACATTCTGCCCTTCTTCTCTATTTCCTCTCATAATCAAAGTCCAAAATCAAGGGAAAACAATAGAAACAAATAGCTCTGTTTAAAGATGTGAATTCAGTTGTTTCAATATTTAAGAGCAGAAACATTGCAGATCTAGCATACCTAATGGCAGCACTACATGAACTATGCCAGAAATCCAAAAAGCTTGTATCACAGTGTATTCTTTCTCATTGCAACATACCTAGAAGCGAGGAAGCCAACCGATTAGCAAAGGAAGGTGGAAGACAACCTACGCCTGATTTAGTCATAACCTACGATGAGGCCAGGAGATTTATAAGAAACAAATATATAACAAAGTTTAAATCAAAGCATCAAGGTCACCAGAAAGAAGATGCACATTACTAACTCAACTGATAAGAACAAGTTACAAATCTTCAGACTTCAAATTTTCAGACTACGGAGAGGCCACAACAGGCTGAAATACCAAGTGTTTAATAAACTAAAGATTGGAGATACTGATGAATCTAACTGCAGAACTGGTCAAATGAAAGCTAAACGCGTGGTGCAGGATTGTCCTACATATGCAGAACAGAGAAAAGTATTTTGGCCTACGTCCGCTTCATTTGAGTACAAACTCTATGGGACAATCAACAAACTTATGTAGACTGCTGCTTTCTTTGCATTTATACGAGGGGAAGTCAATATGTAAGTCACAAATGTCTGTAGAAAAATAACCAAATCTGATAACTTGAAACCAGTTTATTTTTATACATACATTGTCCCTTTATTTCTCAACATCGTTGTATCAGTCCTCCCAAACCGGCTGCATAGAACTGCGTGCTCTGTTTTCTAAACCACGTTTTCACTTCCCATTCAATTTCGGCGTCTAACGCCAAGGTGGGTTTTCAATGGACCAAAAAAGGTGGAAGTCGCTAGGGGCTAAGTCGGATTGTAAGGTGGATGTTCCAGAACTTCCCACCTTAGTTTGTTAATTTTCTCCTGAGTTAATCGAGCCTTATGTGATCTGGCATTGTCATGAAGAAGCAACACTCCTCTAGTCAGCAGTCCTGGACATTTTCTTCGAATTGCATCATGAAGCATCGATAGAACTTCACAGTACGATTCAGAATTCACATTGTCACCTTTCTTCTTAAAATTGGTTAAAAGCCTCCTTTACAATCCCAGAACACTGTCAGAATAACCTTCCCTGCTGATGGCGTAACTTTGAATTTTTGGACACAAGGCAAAAAAGGATGTTTCCATTGCATTAAAGCACGCTTTGATTAGGCAGTCCTTTTGCCTACAAAAAAACGCACAACAGCACGTTGCTCTTTGGTTGTACACTCCTTAAGTACAGTCGCCATTTTGTTTATGCGCTGTGCATGCGCATGAGACACCTAGCGCCACCTGACGAACGGGAATATAAAGTTTGATGTTGCTGTCACCTAATGACACCTGTAGAAAACACCAGCTACATTTACCTGCCATCTCACAGACCTGTGTGACTAAATTATTGACTCGCCCTCGTATATAATGGCGTCTGATGGGGAAGAAAAGAAAAGAAGAAGAAGTATATCTATGCTTAATGAAAGAGAATGCATCAAAAACTGTCTCAATTATTAATATACGTGTTCACCGGACTGGAGATGTTCCTATACTACTCTATGTCTAGCAATATATTCCGGTCGTTGTCTATTATCAGTCTACATGTAGTAATTACTCCCGGTGTCGTTTGACTTAAATATGTCTAATCACGTTTTATCACTATTTAATATAAATTCTCATGGCATTCAATACATCTGATGCAAACAATCACTTCTTCCGGGCAACTGGCCACGGCATTGCGGTGTATTTTTTCCAGAGGATTGTGTTTTGCTTTTCTAGGAGGCTGTGCTGTATTTCGTATCCATTTTTAGGAATCTTTCACAAGAAACCACTGAAGGCAGGTGGTGGATGTAATTTTGAGGGCAACCGACAGACAGGTGTTGGTTATGGTCTCAAGTTTCGCGACGGTAGGTAGAAGATCTCTTTAACGAGACAATGGTTACGATCTCCGATCAGTATAGCCACTGCCAGGAAGGACAGCAACGGCAAACTACATTCTTTAAAGATGCCTAGTTTATCATGATTCGTCAAATCACAGAACGTCACAAGAAAAGAGACTTGGAAGAATATGGAATAGACCAAGTCACAAGATGCTGAACACAATATATGATACTGGAGATATACCTCCTGATTTGTGTAATTCTATAACTATTCCAAAGCACCTATTGTGTAATTCGATAATTATTCCAAAATTAAAGAAGGTGGGTCGTAAGAAATGGATGACTGAAGAAATTTTACAACTAATGGAAACAAGAAGACTCAACAAAATAACTTCTGCCAAATATGAAGAAATTCACAGACAAGTCAGAATATTATGTAAGGAGGCAAAAGAAGCATGGCTTGAGAAAAATTGCTTAGAAATTGAAAAACAAGACAACAGTCAAAATACCAAATTAGTGCACACACAAAATTCAGGAACTTATTAATAAAAAAACAAATACATCAGCAGGCTGTCTAAAAACTAAATATGGCAAAATCATAATAGAGAAAGATCAGATTCTACATGTATGGTCAGACTGTGTGAAAAACCTTTATGATGATAACAGATGTTCAGTATGATATTCGATTTAATAATGAAAGACCGCCAATTTTGAAGATGGAGGTTCGAAATGTTCTTAAGCATATGAAAGCTGGCAAGGACCCCGGTGCAGATAACATCACAACAGAAATGATTAAAGCTTTAGAAGAATTTGGACTAGAGCAAGTCACCAGACTGATGAACACATGATATGATGCTGGACATATACCTTCTGAATTATGTAATTCTGAATTTATTGCAATCCCAAAGAAATCAGGAGCCTTGGAATGTGATCGACATAGAACAATTAGTATAATGAGTCACATCACAAAAATTTTGCTACGAATTATCATGCAAAGAGTGAGGAAGAAAATACAACCTGGAATATGGGAAGAACAATTTGGGTTTGTACAAGGAAAGCGTACAGTAAATGCTGCTGTATATACTGCGTTCAGTTATTGAACGTTCTATAGAAGTAAACAAAGATATACATCTTTGCTTTATTGACTACACAAAGGCTTTCGATAGAGTAAGATATTTCAACATAGTAGATATGCTTGCAGATCTACAAATTGATGGGAAAGACATTCATCATCATCATCAAGTGCCGTGCCGGCTGGCGTAGGCGTTCATGGCTCTCCACAGATCTCGGTCTTTGGTTTTCTGGATCAACTCTGCTGCTGATATTCCTCCATGCCACCGTCTCAATCCATCCAGCATCATTTCTCTTGGTCTGCCTCTGCCTCTCTTCCCCTCGATCTTTCCAGTTGTTACGATGTTCTCCAATGCCTCTCTTCTCATCACGTGACCGAAGAAAGATGTTGTCTCTGTCTTATTGTTGTATATAATGTTCTAGTTTCATTAGCCTGTTTCAGGCAGTCGTCGTTAGTTACTCTGGCAGTCCAAGGAATTCGCAACATTCGTCTCAGGAACCACATCTCTGTTGCTTCTAATTTCTTCTTACTTTGTTCATTTACATTCCAAGATTCACTGCCATACAGCAAAACTGGTTCTACATAGCATTTCAGCACTCTCTTTCTTACATTCAGTGATAGTGACTTATTGCACAAGATACTCTTCATTTTCTGAAATGCGGCTTTTGCTTGCCCTATTCTGCTCCTAATCTCTGTTGTACATCTTCCATCTGATGTTATAAATGCCCCTAGGTATCTAAAATTATCCACTTGGTTAAGGATTTTTCCTTCTATTTCTATGTCACATTTTGGTGTCACCATTTTCTTTGATATTACCATTGTTACTGTTTTCTTGATATTCAAGGAGAGTCCTTTCCTTGCACTCTCTGTTACTACAACGTCTAATAATTGTTGTAGGTCTGTTGAATTATCCGCCACCAATACTGTGTCATCTGCATAGCGTATATTATTTATATTATAACCTCCAACTAGTATTCCTGGCATCTCTTTGATCTCTCTCATTATTACTTCGCTATACAGGGAGAAAAGATCTGGTGACAAGACACACCCCTGTCGTACTCCTAGCTTTATCTGTTCATAACTACCCTCTTTATTTCCCATTTTAATTGCTGCTACTTGGTTCCAGTAAACATTCTTTATTATTCTTAAATCTTTTCCATCAATGTTGATATCGTCCAACATTTTAATCAGTTCATCATGTTTTACTTTATCAAATGCCTTAGTATAATCTATGAAGCACAAATATATGTCTCTCTGTTTCTCTATTGACCTTTCTATTAGTGTCCGTAATGTATAAATTGCATTGTTTGTGCCCTTTCCTTCCACAAATCCATACTGTTCTTCACTAATTTCCATTTTTATTTTCTTTTTGATTCTTCTCATTATGATTCTGAGTAAAAGCTTAGTGATATGGTTTATGAGGTTAATTGTACGAAAATCTTCACAATCAATTGCTCCTGGTCTTTTCGGTATTGCTATAAATACAGATTTCAGCATATTACTGGGTAAATATCCACTGCTGTAAATATCATTCAACACTTTGGTTGATATATCTACTCCAAATTCTCCCAACACTTCTAATTCTTCTATTGTGATTTCATCTGGCCCAGCTGTTTTTTCCTTTTTTCATATGTTTCATAGCGTCAGCGACTTCTTCTTTCAGAATAGGTGGACCTTCTAAGTTACTATCTTCTGTTAATTCTTCCCTTTCTCCGTCATATAATTCTCTTATATACTCATTCCACCTCTTCATTATAGCACCATCCTCTAATAATATCTTTCCTGTTTTTGATTTCAAACACCCTGTATTTATTCTTATTTTTCTTCCTGTATGCTCACTGATTTGTCTGTACATATTTTTTGTATCATTAATGGAATTTAATTCAATTTTTTTGCATTGCTCGTTTAACCAACTTTCTTTAGCCTTCCCACATTTATCTTTTATTTCTTTATTTATCTTAGCGTATTCTTGTTTGTCATTTTTACTCTGTTTTCTTTTGTCCATCAGTTTTAAGATTTCTTCATTCATCCATTTTTTCTTAGCTATTTTGCCTCTCTCCGGTAATACTTCTTTGCTAGTTTGATGAATGGAGTCCCTTAACATTTCCCATTGTTCATTTATATTCTGTATTTTAGCTATCGCATTGTACCTATTTTTCACAGTCACTCTGTATTGTTCTTGCAGTTCTTTATCTATTTTCAGAACCTCTTTATTAAGTCTCATGTTCTTAACCATTTTTTTCCCTCTCTTTAATCTTACTTTTATTTGTCCACATAGTGGTACATGATCACTATTACAGTCAGCACCAGGCATTGTCTTTACATTAATTAAAGCATTTCTAAATCTTTTATTAATTAGTATGTAGTCAATTTGGTTGCGTATTTTCTTATCAGGGCTTTTCCATGTGTACAGTCGTCTTTTATGGTGTTTAAACCATGTGTTTCCAATTATCATATCATTGATATTTGCCCATTCTATTAGCTTTTCCCCTCTTTCATTTCTTGTACCTAAACCATAATTCCCCACTACATCCTCCATTTTCCCCTTTCCTACTTTTGCATTAAAATCACCAAGTATTATTTTTATTTCTTGTGATCCAATTTGAGCCATCACCATTTCTATTTCGTCGTAAAAGTGTTGTATTTCTTCATCACTACTGCTTGTTGTTGGTGCATATACCTGTATAATATTTATGTCTATTGGTTTGCCTTTGATTTTTACCATAACTACTCTATCTGAAATACACCAGTATCCATTAATTGACTTGGCTGTTTTTTCGTCTAATATTATTCCTACACCTTTTTCATGTGTATCCCCTCCAGAATAAATTATTGTGTGATTGTCAGCTATAATTTTGCCCGATCCCTTCCATCTCATCTCACTAACGCCTAGTATATTCATTTTCATGCTATCCATCTCTCTTAGAACATTGGTCAACTTTCCTAGCTCATTTAATGTCCTAACATTCCATGTTCCTACTCTAAATTTATTTATTTTAGTTATAATTTTGCCATCAGTAGCTGGATGACGTCTGGTGTCACCTGTGGCTCATGACTGTCCCTACCGGACGAGGATGCCCTAAGACAGCCATTAACGTCCTTCACTAACTTTGATTTTATGTTTTGCCATGAAGTCTTGGGAAGATAATGTGGTGGTTTCCCCTTGCCTTCCACATTCACATGGTGGTCTTTTTACCTCTGCTTTTGACAGCCATTTCCGACTGCAAGGACAAGTGAGTGCCCTGCTCTGCTCAGCTGCAGAGTTGTCCACTTATTCCGGTGGATACTCGGTCCCCAGAGCTGTGTTAGCCACACCGTGGTGTGTTTCCATCCTCTACCACGGAGAGGTGCAGTTGGGATTTTCCCTTCCTAAAGTTATGGTCTATGACCAAAACTCTCCAGTACTTTTAGAGGACGGAAAGACATTAGACTTATTAAAAAACATATATTGAAAACAACAAGCTGCCATAAGGATTGATAATGAAGTGGGACAATACCAGCCTGTTAAGAGAGGTGTTAGGCAGGGGTGTGTAATGTCTCCAGATTTTTTTTCCCTATACAGTAAAAATATTTTCAGAAATGTACAAGATATAAATGGAATCAGCATTGGAGGACGAAACATCAATAACATTATATATGCAGATGGTACAGTATTGATTGCAGACAATGAGCAGGATCTGCAACAATTAGTAGATGAGGTTTTTGCACACAGTGAACAACTGGGATTAGAATTAAATTGTAAAAAGACACAGATTATGGTCGTCACTAGGAAGAACGAAATACCACAATGTAGTATACAAGTAAATGGGAATATTCTTCAATAAGTGAATCGGTACAATTATCTCGGAACAGTCATAACATCTAATGGGAGATGCCTTGTAGAGATTAGAACAAGAATATGGTGAAAGTAGCCTTTAGCCAGATGAAAAACATACTGACCAATAAAAAGATGTCAATTGAAACGAGAAAAAGAGCGTTGAGGTGCTACATAGAGCCTGTTCTTTTGTATGGATGTGAAACTTGGACAATGAGAAGTCAAGCTGAAAAACATCTGATGGCTGCAGAAATGTTTTTTCTGAGGAAAACGCAAAAAATACCATGGCCAGAGAGAAAAACCAATGACCAAGTACTACAGGGGACCTATGAAAATCGTAAATTGATTAGAGAAATTAGACGTGGACAGTCAAAATTTTTTGGACATGTTATTAAAAAAATGGATTGCAGAACTTAGTGACAACTGGCAAGATCGAAGGGAACAGACCAAGGGGAAGACCGAGAAGTAAATACCTTGATGGCTTGACCACATGGCATGGTCGAGACAGGAACACTGAGCTGATCCACGACTCTGGTGATCGAGTGAAATGGCGAGTCATGACGGCCCACGCTTTCCGGCGTGGCACATGATTGATTTATTGTGTAATTCTATATTTATTGCTGATTGATTGTGTAATTCTATATTCATTGCAATCCCAAAGAAATCAGGAGCCTTGGAATGTGATCAATATCGAACAATTAGTATAATGAGC
Organism: Cepaea nemoralis; assembly: GCA_014155875.1. Taxonomy (NCBI): domain Eukaryota; kingdom Metazoa; phylum Mollusca; class Gastropoda; order Stylommatophora; family Helicidae; genus Cepaea; species Cepaea nemoralis. Next base: position 124,787 of record JACEFZ010026497.1, read on the forward strand.
CACATAACGAAGATTTTTCTAAGAATTATCATGCAAAGAGTTAGAAGAAAATACAACCCGACATAGGAGAAGAACAAAGTAGGTTTGTAGAAGGCAGAGGTACAATAAGTGATGTGTATGTGCTGAGAACATTAATTGAACGTTCTATAGAAGTAAACAAAGACCTAAATCTTTGCTTTATACACAAAGGCTTTCGATAAAGTAATACATGTCAACATGATAAAGATGCTTGCAGATCTTCAAATTGATGGGAAAGACCTTAGGCTTGTAAAACAAACATATATTGGAAACTGCCTTCAGAATTGATAATGAAGTAAGTCAATATCAGACTATTAAGATAGGTGTGAGTATTATGTCTCCAGATCTTTTTTTCCCTGTAGAGTGAAAATATTTTCAGAAATGTAAAAGATATGAAGGGGATCATCATTGGGAGACGTAACATCAAAAATATTAGATATGCAGATGATACAGTACTTATTGCAGACAATTAGCAGGATCTGCAACAATTAGTAGATGCGGTTGTTGCACACAGTGAACGACTAGGATTAGAATTACATTGTAAGAAGACACAGATTATGGTCATCACTAGGAAGAAGGAATATAAAAATGTAATATACAAGTAAATGAGAATATTCTTAAACAAATCAATTGGTAGAATTATCACGGAACAGTCATAATATATGATGGGAAATGCCTTGAAAAGATTAGAACAAGAATAGCCATTATGAAGGTAGCCTTTTGCAAGATGAAAAACATACTGACCAATAAAAAACATGTCAATTGCAACGAGAAAAATAGTGTTGAAATGCTACATAGAACCTGTACTTTTATATAGATGTGAAACGTGGATAATGAGCAGACAAGCTGAAAAAACACACGATGGCTGTGGAAATGTGGTTTCTGAGAAAAATACAAAGAATACCAAGGACAGACAGAAAACCCAATAGCCAAGTTCTACCAGAAACAAATGAAAATTGTACACTGATTAGATAAATTAGACGTAGACATTCCAAATTTTTTTGTCACGTTATGCGAAGAAATAAGTTGGAGAACTTGATGACAACTGGCAAGATCAAGGGGGAAGAGAACAAGGGGTAAGCACAGAAGTAAATACCTGGATGGCTTGGCTACGTGGTATGGTCGAGACAAGAACACTGAGCTGATCCACTACTCTGGTTATCGAGTGAGATGGCGAATCATGACCTCCCACGCTTATCGACTTGATATATGATAAATTAATGAATGTAAACAATGACTCAATAACATATCAAACTTCATTACATCGTTTTTGCATCCATCAGATCTTATCCTTAGTAGTATATAATATGGTTGTCGACACATATTTGAAAAGTGCGTCCTCAGAATTATCGATTGATTTTCATTATATGAGACTACCAATGCTGAACCGATGATGTCACAAACCTACTCCTCATTTTTTTCTTTTTTCGTTCTTAATAGTTATATCGAATCAAGCCAGTTTTAGAGAAGCCCATCATGGAAATATGACAGTTTGGACTACGCTCGGGTTCAAATATGGTCATTGGTGTGGAATATAAAATCTGTTAGGTTGGTCAAGGAAGATGACCAGTGAGTAATAGGGTGGTGCGGGTTTCTTTTCCTGCGCTTTGATGGTTTTGTCTTCTTTGGTTGTGTCCAGTGGTGATGAGAGGTTATGACATCACATAATGGCACCTCCGATATATTGATGTTTTTCTTCTTCTGTGGTCTTGTCAGTGGCGGAGAATGGAGGGTGACGGCGATGACGTCACGAACTGGCTCCACCGATGTATCGATTTTGTTTTCTGTTTCCGCTCATTATTGATTTGATTTTTTGTTTTTGTTTGGGGGGGGGGGGGGGCGTGTTCAGTGGTGGTGAGTACGTTAGTGTGTGCGTGTCTGAATTCGATGTCTCTTACTCGTCCTTAGCTAAAGCATTGTAGTGTCATGTTCATTGTATTTGTTGTCTTTTTAATTTTGATTAGTGTATAACCAAACCAGGACAATTAAAGTGTGTTTCTGTTAGTTGTTGTAGTGCAGTCTGTTTGGTTGGACATATATAGAAAAATGTTTTTCTGTTTCTTGAATGTTGTATCTGTAGTTGGTATCGTGTTGAAAAGTACTCTCTAAGTTATTTTCTGAAGATGTTTGTTTGTATAGGTTAGCGACGGGGTAGTAACGGAGACTGCAAAGAAAGCACACTCCTTAAATATCAAGAAATTTGTAACAAGGATGATATCAAAGAAAAATGCCACACGAAAATGTGAAATGGAAATAGAAGGGGAACTTTTTAACTATGTCGGTAATTTTTAATGCCTAGGGACATTTATAAAATCAGATGGAAGGTGCACAACAGAGATGGAAAGCAGAATATGGCAAGCAAAAGCTGCATTTCAGAAAATAAAGAATTTCTTATGCAATAAAATATCGTTGAATGTAAGAAAGTGAGTGCTGAAGTGCTATATAAAACCTGCTTTACTGTATGGAAGTGAATCTTGGAATGTAAATGAGCATATTAGGAAGAATTTGGAAGCAACAGAGATGCGGTTCCTAAGACGACTGTTGTGAATTCCTTGGACTACCAAAGTAACTAACGACGATTGCTTGAAAGGGGCTAATGAAACTAGAATATTATATACAACAATATGAAAGAGGCACTAGCTTTCTTTCGTCATGTGATGAGAAGAGAGGCATTGAAGAACGTCGTGACGACTGGAAAAATCGAGGGGAAGAGAGGCAGAATCCGACCGAGAGAAATTATGCTGGATGGATTTAGACAGTGGCTTGGATTAACATTAGCAGCAGAATTGATTCAGAACACCAAAGATCGAGATATGTGAAGAGACATGAACGCCTACACCAGCTACACCACTTGTTGATGATGATGTTGTTAGTGTAAGTACATCTTGTCTTAAATGAAGTAGTTGCACTTTCTTTTGATTCTCAGATGCAATGGTGGTGCTTTTTGTTCCACTAAGTTTTTATATATCTGCTTGGTTGTCTATTGTGTTAAATTCAAT
>JACEFZ010026498.1:600000-772500 GCA_014155875.1 Cepaea nemoralis
TTTTAAATGAAATGGTATGAGTGCCGGTCGTTCACAAAGCAATGGCAAACTACTGAACGTAAACTTGCCCACGAATCACGAACAGCCAAACAAAATTGCTGGGGTTGACTACCACGTCCTATAAAAGATGTGCATCCGACAACTTACTGGCACCCGTTAAAATTAGAAGGTGAGAAATAGAAGTGCGAAAGGAAACAAATGAATACAAGGTACATTAGGCAACAGAGAAGTACTGAAGGCTATAGATACTCTGTTGGTGTCTGTGGCTTAGGGGTAGTGAACGCATATGTACACACACACACACACACACACACAGAGTAGAAAACAACACACACACAAAACGACTTGCTAAATGCCAGGAACATTCACGCCCACCCACAGTGCCCTTAACCGTGAGTTATGGCTTCCCAGAGTGCCAAGGGGCGCTGGCTGAAATCCGCTGCCTTAGGACTTCCCAACTACAGATTGGGAAATACCATATTCTCCTGTAACGAAAATGTAAATAGCATGGGTATCTGGTATAGGCGAGGGAAAGAATGGATGGGGAAGGGGAGGTTAGAATAGAGAGGTCAGCTGCCTTAGGACTTCCCAACTACAGATTGGGAAATACCATATTCTCCTGTAACGAAAATGTAAATAGCATGGGTATCTGGTATAGGCGAGGGAAAGAATGGATGGGGAAGGGGAGGTTAGAATAGAGAGGTCAGTATGGATTTCACTGATTAGTGAATGTAGAAGGCGGAGGAGGCGGTAGCAGCAGCAGCAATTATTTATGGTTAATTCAAAGAATAACAGACTTTCTTCTTGTGTGATCACAGTGGGGTTTATCGAGGAGTTGAAGAATCATCCTTCCTGTACATCACAAGAAGCGATTAACAACAGCCGAGAAGACATCAATCTTATCAGGAGAGAACTTTGCCACATAAGCTGTCTATGTATTTTTTTTTGGGGTCGAAGGTCATTTTTATTGAAACTCAGATATCGCTGAAAGTGCCATAGTCCCATAGCATTGATTACACACGGAGATTCTCCACACGGTGCACAAACTCTGTAGGAACGGCGAAGAGCATAACAGCATCACATCTAAATATGCATCTGTGAGTTATATTTCTAACTCTGAGGTGTAGCCAGGGCGGCTAGACGTGCAGATAACAGTTCTCCTGTCAAACAGTGCTAAAGGATTAGAAGAACTAATGATCCGTCTCTCAAGAGGTACAGTTAAAGTATGAATCTTTTTATGAACATTAGGAAAACAAAAATAATGTCCCCCACGGACAAAACTACATACCAATCATAGATATGGATCAACAATAACGACAATAAAAATGTCAGACTTTGAATATCTTGGCTCCATAATCAACAACAGTGAACTTTGGCACATCACTACCAAACAAGTAAAATCTGTGAGAACATGCATCTTTCCTTTAGCAAAATATGCACGTGGGCCATCGAAGTAGGCTGGCCCATAAACAGTATCTTGTCTGGGAAACTTCTTCTTCTTCTTCTTCGTTCATCCGGAGTTTTTTTTCGGAGTGATTGTCGTTGTGCCTGTTTACAGCAAGAGCTGCGTTCTTGCGCCGCTTAGGCCGACACATCCGACTTCTGCGGGCATTTGTTGACCGGGTTAACCTTCCCGGGTTGTCTGGGAAACTAAAATATGTCTTGGACAGTGAAGTCGGTTTCTTATTCACCTGCTTACAGTGGAGTCAAAGATGTATATTTCACAGCATTCAGATCAAGTTATTGTAGCACCTTAACTTTCGCCATAGAGCAACCAACACCTTAAAATGGGTAATCCAGCCGAGGGTGGCCAGATACGTGGGCACCAAAAGGAGGACCCAATAACACACCCCCCCCCCCCCCCCAAAAAAAAAGGAAAAGGGAAAAAGAAAAAGTCGTTTAAAAGTCGACAGGGTCGACTTCATTGCACCGGGTTTTATCCCATATGGCTGGGTCTCTTTCCGCAGCGCGGAAAGCGGCGCACAAAGCACGAACTCCGTAGCTCTAGCGACGACCCACAGGAGTCTCCGAAAAATTTAACTCGTGAACCGAAGGACGCGGCCCGGAATCGAACCCACAACCTTCGGAGCCCGAGTTAAACGGCTTGATCACTTCGCCACGAAGACTCATTGGACAGAGGACAAAGGAGGACGTACTGAATGTTTCATTTGAATCGTTCCAGATTAAACCCACAATCAGTACAATTTTATTACAATAGCTGCCAATAAGTGTATCTTACTCTTAGTGAATCGATCAAAAAATACCATGTTAAAAATAAGTATAAATTCAATGGAGGCCTTTTTCAAAATGCTACAATACATTTAAACAGCCGATTGTACAATTATTACCTTATAATATTCATTAATTACTCACATTTTAAAGGTTTTTAGCTTTGCCTGCCGGACGGAGAATATCAGGATAAAAAGAAGGACATGTCCTCTTTTTGTCGGAATTTTGGCAACCCTACTCCAGCCTGATCTTTCTGCGCATGGAGGATACGTAATGGTTTATTAACAACATTCGATACCCAAATTTACTGTTTGCATTTTTAGTTTTATCTGTATTATCCATTTTAATTTCGTTTAGATCTGTTTGTGTTGTCGCTGAAGGAGATCACTAAGATAGAAACGTCGGATTCGTTGAGTTGTCGTTGATCTTATTTTTAATTAATGTTAATTTAGTTGTATTATTTTCTCAGCTGTGATTTCTGTTAACCGGGTATGTATAACGTGAAGGTATGGGAGCCGGTCGTTGGGAAAGCAATGGCAAACTATTGAACGTAAACTTGCCAAGACATCAACAACGGCAGTAAAATGCTGGTGTTGACTGCAACGTCCTATAAAGGATTTTGTGTGTGTGTGCATATCCTTTACAGGACATCGCAGTCAACATCAGATTTTTTTGGCAAGATTACGCTCAGTAGTTTGCCATTGCATAAAGAATATGCAACTTTGAAAAAAGAAGTATGTGTACTATGCCTATATTTGTTATCTCTCTTCTTTTCGCAGGAGTCACACATATCTACCTACCTATGTTCATCTCATATTAAAATACTTTTGCCATATTAAGCGCCACAGTGGCTGGGAGAGAACAGTGATGGAAGGCGTGTTTCACGGAAGGAGAGATGGGGGTCGACTAGCATGAAGTGGTCATCTTCAGCATTCCGAGCAATTGAGGTTCTTTGCTGCAGATACAAGCCGTCTCCATTCGTCTCTCTGATTGACCTTCTCTTGCCAGTCGCTGATTCCAAGTGCTTGTAGGTCTGTATGTATATTATCTCTCCACCGTCTTCTTGGTCTACCTCGGGGTCTACGGTCATTTATTTCCTGAGTGTAAGCGAGTTTTGTTTTCCTATTATCTTCCATTCTTTCTATATGCCCCAGCCACTGCAGTCTATTAGCCTTCATGATACCAGTGATTAGCGGGGACTTAAACAGATCATAAATGTCTTTGTTGCTTCTTCTTTTCCACTCTCCACTTTATGTATCCCTAATGGGCCCAAAGATGCGTCTTAAGACTTTGTTCTCAATGGTTTGTAACAAGGCTTCGTCTCCTTTAGTTGTACTCCAGGTTTCAGAGCCATACAGCACAACTGGTCTGATCAGTGTTTTGTATTTTGTGATCTTGGTGTTACGAGATAGCGCATTTGATTTTAGCAGATGTTGTAGTGCATAGTATATCTTATTTCCAGAGTTGATTCTAGCTTGTATTTCTTCCCTTATTATGTTGGAGCAGTTGAAGATTGTACCCAGGTATTGTATGTTTCCGTTCTTTTAATGGTCATATTATCTATTTGTATGTGGCCAGAGTTTTTAGCCGTTCCTTCTCTTGAAATTACCATATATTCTGTCTTATCTTGGTTGATAACCAGCCCCATTTGTTGAGCTTTTTCCTTTAAGTGAGTCAATATTTCCAATGTCTTTTGTTCATTTTCCCCTATAATATCTATATCATCTGCATAACCAAGCAGTTTGGATGTTCCTCCAATAGCACATTCCTCCTTACCTTCTTACAACTTTCTCTAGAGCCAGATTGAAAGAGTAGCGGCGATAGTGCATCACCCTGTTTCAAGCCAGATGTTATTTGTAAAGGGTCTGATTTCCTGCCATAATATGTTTATATATTATAAGTATCTTACATGCATAGTCTTGTCATGTTGATTAACTTCCTTTACTATTCCAAATTCCTGCATAGCATTCCATAGACTATTCCTATGGACACTATCATAAGTCTTTTTAAAATCCACAAAAATGTTATGGAGATCTCTTTTATATTCCCAACTTTTCTCGGCTATTTGTCGTAAGATAAATATCTGATCTATTGTTGATCTGTTTTGTCTGAAACCCGCCTGGTAGTCACCTAATATGTCTTCTGAATATGGTTTTAGTCTATTTAGTAATACCGCGGATAGTATCTTATAGCTTATGGACAGGAGTGATATTCCTCTATAATTTCCACATTGGAACTTGTCTCCTTTCTTAAAGATAGGTATCAATAATGACTCTTTCCAGTCATGGGGTAATTCTTCTGTCCTCCAGATTTTTATTATTAGTTCGTATAACTTTAGATGTAATGCATGGCCGCCTGCCTTTATAAATTCAACAGCAATTCCATCAGCCCCAGTTGCCTTATTGTTTTTAAGTCGTGTTATTACATATAGGATTTCTTCAAAAGCAGGTTCTTCAATTTGTGGTTCACACGTTAGAACCGCTTCCTGTGGGAAAATGTTACTTGGAGCTTCACAATTTAGTAATTCAACAAAATATTCTTTCCATGTGTTGCACGTTTCCTCATTGGTATTTATCATATTCCTATTTTTGTCTTTTAAACCATATGTGTTGTGTTGGTGCCCTCGTTTCATTGACTTCAGTTCCTTTAAAAACTTTCTGGATTCGTTTTTCTGGTGATTAGTTTTCATATCCATATCCAATATTGCTCATATATTCTCGCTTCTACTGCCGAACTATTTTTGTCGCCTCTTTACATTCAGTTCTATATTACTCTTCATTTTGGATGTTGTTGATGTCATTTAACCATAACTGTAACAAATAGCTGCAGAAAAATAACTACACATGATAACAACTTGAAACCCGTTTATATTTATACACACATTGTCCCTTTATGTCTCAACATAATTTCCACCAACACTGATGCACTTATCCCATTGTTTTATCAGTCCTCCCAAACCGGCCGCACAGAACTGCGTGTTTTGTTTTCATTTACCGGCCCTCCCACAGAACTGCGTGACTTACTTATTGACTCACCCTCGTAACGTTTTTCTACCCAGCTATGCACCTCTTTACGGGACAAAGATTTGTCAGCATAAACACTGACAACCCACCTTGGCGGGAGACATTTCGCGGATGACGCCAAAGTTGAATGTGAAGTGAAAACGTGGTTTAGAAAACACAGCACGCAGTTCTATGCGGCCGGTTTGGAAGGACTGATAATACAATGGGATGAGTGCATCAATGTTGGTAGAAATTATGTTGAGAAAAAAGGGACAATGTGTGTATAAAGATAAATTGGTACCAAGTTGTTATCATATTTAGTTATTTTTTTACGGCCATTTGTGACTTATTCATTAACTTACCTTCGTATGAGAGTGCACGAGACGGGAGAAATGGCAAGAGACGGAGAAGCTTTTCTACGTGCCGCGATGAAATACACTCGCTACATCGTGAGCCTGGGCGTCGATGATCAGTGATCAATACTACGCCGGTAGCCTGCACTTCCCCAGACATTTCCTGCTGCTCATCTTAGGCTGGGCTGACACATTTTACAAATCCGCCTCCGTGCGGATTAGAACCCATGGCCACGTGCCGGCCAACAACAACATACGCACAAACTACCGCGGCTTACGCGCCCAAGTAGACCGCCTCTTTATGCAGTAAAGCCAGCGCAAGATTATTTTAATTCTTCTGTTTACAGCTAACTTGGTCCACTTTCACTGTTTGTCCGAGCGCCTACTTTCATATACAACTGCAGGGTATGTACTTTGTATACGATAACAATATGTAGGTTAAAGCGGCAACGTCCCCTATGGGAGTTGAACTGCGTCTGCTAACAACAAACTACCTAAAGCCTGTGAAGGAACTACACCAGGCCTAATCCCTAATCCTAACCCGTCCGGTATATGTTGTGCTGAATTATATATAACCTGGACACATCCTAATACAGTGGTTCTCAACCGGTGGGCAATTCCCCCCCCCCCCCCAGGGGGCAATTTTAGGGTTTCAGGGGGAGGGGGGCGGGAATTAAGATTATTTCAAGATCGCGTTGATACAAGAACCGATTACTTGATATTGTTTTTCCCTTCATACTTTACGGTTCTGTACGTCTCTTCTAAAATTCCTTGTATAAAGTAAGTAGACCCACAAATCAAGTTTTACGTGGACGTCTAGACTTGGTTTAGTATGTGCTATTAAATTTAGCTTCCATTATTAAGTATACTGTGTGTAGGAGCGGGGTGGGGATCTTTAGGTAGGAAATACGAACGGGGGGGGGGGGGTGACGTTCTGAAAATATGGTGAAGGGGTCACGGGCTAAAAAAGGTTAAGAACCACTGTCCTAATATGTCTCTCCGCAAACGTGGACTCCACTACTGGTCCTGCACAGCTCGAAACGGGACGGTTTCCGAGCTTGGACAGAGGCTGGAGAGCACTGCAACGCGGTGACCGCGGAGATGGCTGAGAGAAAAGTCTCTCAACTTACCTCACCCTGATAGACAAGCTCTTTCCAAGGTGTGGGAGATTTGAAAGTCAATGCATTGCACTTAAGAGTTAAAACCACGTCTTCCAGAAGATCCACAACCAAAGAACCAAGCGGCCCAAAAACTTCCGCCGCATTAACCGAAACTCCACTTACAGTGTCTACAGTTGCCTACACTCTATCAACCTCCAGTTGCTTACACTCTATAAGTCTCCAGTTGTGGCAACACATGGATCATGTCTTCAGTTTTTTTATACTCTATACGACTCCTGTTGCTTACACTCAATATGTCTCCAGTTGCTTGTACTCTGACTCCAGTTGCTTACACTCTGTAACTTCAGTTGCTTACACTCTATATGTCTCCCGTTGCTTATACTCTATACGACTCCCGTTGCTTACACTCTATGTTTCCAGTTGCTTATACTTTGTGTCTTCAGTTGCTTATACTCTTTATTTGTAAGTCTCCTGTTGCAGCAAGACCTATTATGTAGTCAGTGTATTGTAGTTTTAGAAGCCCTGAAACAAACGCAGCCAAACCGTATTACGTGGTCAATGTATTGCAGTTTCAGAAGTCCTGAAACAACCGCATCTATTACCTTACCAGCGGGTCGAAGCACACAACACTCGTGTTCGCTGAGGTATTGTATGAAACACTATTTGACATTGCATGTTAGCATCGTGATAAACATGCCTTTATATCTAGATATTTGCATGCAAGTCAAAACACATAAACATCCCCTTGCGTTCACAGAGAGGAAGAATAGGAGGGGAAAGCCACGGATGGACAACCACAGATACACACACAGGCGTGCATGCACGCATACACATACAGACGTGCACGCACGCACTCGCCTTTCAACAACGGACTGCCTTAGTTCGCGCAAAGCGTATGTCTGTCGTCTGCTGTGTGATGGCTTGTTTCAGGAACCTCGCGCCAGTACACAGAATCCAGGCACGGCAGGGGCATGCCGGTCCATGCCCTACACGTATGTGACAGCGGGAAGTAGAGGAAGTTATGTGCTGAATATTCTGAAAGGAAGCCAACATTCGAGTGGTGGAAGCAACTTTACACAGGGGCTGGGGGAAGACAAGGAGAGAGAGAGAGAGAGAGAGAAGAGAGAGAGAGAGAGAGAACCCCAAGGGGATATTGTGAAGTGGAATTTGTCCCTTCACACACCCAGGCGTTCTAGTTTCAATTATCGCGCCATCTATAATGAAACACTAAGCAAGGTGTCCCACTTGCGCCCTCTGACTGGATGATACGTTCAACTAACAGAAGGAATACGTTCGGGAGACAAATAAATATAAAATGCGAAGGGTAGCTCGAAACAAAGAAGGCGTAAAACAATGGAAAGTTATGTTCAACGAAAAAAAAAAGCAACATGGGGAAACTAGTGTTGTTGCTAGTACAGCGTCCTCACAACCTACCACAACCAGCACGGTGAAAGTGTTGCACTGTGTCTCTTTACGCTAGAGTACATTGCAGAAGTTGAACAGTATTAAGAAGCTGTAGCACAACTATAGCAAAGCTAGAGTAAAGACTTTGAGCGCAAACATCTTTCATGTGGCAACACATGGATATGAATCATCCACAAACCATTTCGCAATTTTGTAAAGAATATTAGGGCTTTTGAGCTGAGATGTTGCAGCTGTTCTTACATTCTTAGGTACTGACATTCCACGAGATTTGAACACTGAAGTAACATGACTGATAAACAGACGTTTCTTAAACTTACTTTGCTAGATTAAATGCCACAGTTGCGGGAAAGAACAATAGATTACATAAAAACCCCACGCCATTTTGCAGGCCACATGATGATGATGCCAGGCGTGTAGGTTTATTGTTACTAAGTTTTCCGAATTTCAATTGTCGTGGGATTATTCACACGCTAACACACATGTGATGCTTCTCCCCCCCCCCCCCTTTTTTTTTCTCCGCCAGATATCCGAGAAGACTAGACTAGGGAGCCTATCTCTCTCTACCAGCGTGTTCGGAAGACACTAATAAGAACCAACAGCTGTTGTAAAAACTTTCAATCCTATTCTGAGAGCAAACCTGGCATCTAACGAGTTAGGGGCTAACACGGAACTTCCCAACCACGCCGTGCCCTACAGGTCAAAGCGAACAAGCATATACAACACACCATTCTGCAAATAACAGTCATCGTTTCATAACACCACACCTGCAATGTTCACCAACCCAATTGGTGTTACGTAAACTGTGAATGTGAACTATAGTCCTAACATAACAAATACAAGTGGGAATGTTATTATGTTGTTCTCAGATGTTCTCTAAAAGGCATCTTAATGACCAACTACAACGGTTCTCCGTGATTGCTTCTCTCGCTGACTCTGCCAATTGCAGACGTGGAGCACAAAAGCAAAGCATATAGCAGGTTCTACTAGAATGCCCTGCCTTCGCCAAACAGAGAAAGGAAGTTTGGTCTCTAAGACCCTTTGAGACAAACTGGGCGACCGGTGAAGACCTCAAACTGGTCGTCCTATGTATGACCCATACCGGAATAGACGCATAGCTATGATTGCAGCAGAAGTTTCTTCCAGGGCTTTATCAAAGTTTTTATGTCGCGCTGTCAGGGAATATTAACTAATGATAGCTAATATTTCCTGTGTTGACTAATCGGGTTTGCTGAGGATCAGCTTCATTGCGTGCATGGATACTTTCATGCATGCTCTAGTCTCCTCCAACAGATCACACATTATCAACAACACAGCACACGAAACATACTGCAGCATTGGCAGGGATCCACATTTCTCCCTATCCTATTACCATAATCACCCGCGCCATATGCAGTTTGTGGATTGGTTATTTCATTTTGAAATGTAGCCTGAGCAGCAATCTACTCCTTTCATACACGATTTCCCTGCATGCCCATGTATAAACCCCAACCTAAAACGCACATACACCAAGAAAAGGTTTAGCTGACCGCTAGCTTGACTTGCTTACTACCCTTCGATGGAGTATAGGCCATCAACCAACTCACATCAACTCACATCAACTCACATCAACTCACATCAACTCACATCAACTCCCTCCTACCTTGTGCAATCTCCTGCGCCTCCCGCCATGTTCTTCCCATAATATTCATATCTCCAATTCACTTCTCCGTGTATTTTCATGTCTTTCTCTATTTCTTTTGCTCGGCACAGCTTGTCGGTCAAATACAGCCACCAACCAAATACGGCGGTTAAAGAGAACAAGACCCCCGCCCCTTCGTGTCTTGAAACATAACGGGTATATGATGATAGCCCCACATTTGTAGACCAACCAGCACCCCACTTGTGATGTCAATGTCACGGTCGGTGTCTTTATTTCCCACAATATTTCCTAGTACACATTTTACGACCTGTGACCCTGCTGCGCGACCCGTGAACCTGCTGCGCCGACCTGTGATCCTGCTCCGCCGACTTGTGACCCTAGGTCATTGTCTAACAAATACCGCCTCGTTGGAGATTCGAACACACGAGGACGCGGCAGGCAAGCGCACCAGCCACGGAGCTATTTCGGCTCCCTGAATACAACGGCAGTGAGCCATGGTCGCACACAAAAATGTGTAGTGAGGTTCCCAATAACAGTAATGGAGAGAGATGACAACTGGGTGCGGGAAAAGAACGGGGAAGATTGATGAGAAAATTGGTCGGTTCAAATCGTTACAGCCTAGGCGTAGTCTGTATCTACTCAGCTATTGAACCTGACAAGGCAGAAAGTGGGCACGCACGTATGTGCATAGAAAATTAGTGTTTAAATACAATTATGGTAGTTGCCATTACCAGCTGCACGAAGCAGCTTACAAGCTACAAGAAGTAATGGCAGACCTATCTATAGTATGACTTCTGTTTGAAGATTGTAACCAGCGGTTTCCTCACACATTCGGGGCTGCCACACGCTTGCGCCCTAGCTTATATATCTAGTGTCTCTACATAAACATATGCTAAGACACACAGTTTCCGTATTAACTCTACTGCAAATGTAGAACCTTACGCCTCCTTAGATCTGTCTATACTTTCCCCCAGAAGATCGTTACAATCTATTATGGGAACCACCGAATTAAAGTGCACACTTTTATCTCTACCAACACAAACCCATTCCCTAACGTGCGCGAGATGTCTGTCGAATATTACAACGTGATGGCTGAACGAATTCTGCCTACACAGGTATCTAATCAGCAGAAAGTAAGGTAGTTCGATAGCAGCTACTTCCGCTTGGGGTATGAATTGGTAGGTCGTCGCATATTCTAGGCCACGACATGAGGTGGAGTCATCAGTTGCCTTCCTCGTCTCTTTCACCAAGTAATTCTGAAAATTGTCTGGTACTTCATGTTTGAGTAGATCCCGGGGCCGTGTTAGTGGGGAAAATAATCCCGCCTCTGCTGGGGATTGAATCCGGACCAGCTGATAGGCAAGTACTCTAACCACTATGCCACTGCGGCAGTTTCTTCTTCTTTCGTTCGCTTGAAATATGTCTATAACTGCAATGTTGTCTCTTGTATGAATTTAACTGTCTTTTTTTTTTAGTTCACTCAGCGGTCCATGGAGATTCTTCCACTGTGTCTTTCTAGGCCAGAAGGTTTGCCTAGATATGTTGTATCTTGGGCAGTCTTGGAGTCTGTGCTCTGCTACCGCGGCAGCCTAAAGGCACAAAGAACTCAAAATGTAGATAAATCTTTTCAGCAGCATCACAGTAACATGAGATGATTGGCTGCCTGAGTTGTGTGCGTGTGTAATTTTTTTGTGTGCGCATGTGTGTGTGTGTGTGTGTGTGTGTGTGTGAGAGAGAGAGAGAGAGAGAGAGAGAGAGAGAGAGAGAGAGAGAGAGAGAGAGAGAGAGAGACAGACAGAGACAGAGAGAGATTTACTACCATGTAGCGAGGAGGGAAACAAAAGAGTCAACTGGGTACCTGAGGCTGCACTAAACAACGTGAAAGCAGTTGGTTTGAAATGGTCATTCCAAAGGACACGTGCCATTAACCCGGAATTGATTGGTCTGTACTTATGTCTAAAGTTGTGATACAGCACCATCCTCAAGTTCCATGTCAAATGGCACGGGCCTTGTCAGATTGCAAGGTTGTCAAAAAATCTCCCTGCCGTCTCTATCTCTGAGTATATTACTTAATGAAACTAGTTGTTACAGTATATTCCCATCCTGTATTCAGAATGACTCTCCTCTGCCTACACGAGAACCATCTAATACAGTGGTTCTCAACCTTTTTTGGCCTGTGCCCCCTTCACCATATTTTCATAAAGTCATTCCCCCCTTTCGTATTTCCTACCTAAAAATCCCTCCCCCACACAGTATACGTAATAATGGAAGCTAAATTTAATAGCACATACTAAAACAAGTCCAGATAACCACGTGAAACATGATTTGTGGGCCTACTTACTTTATAAATTGAATTTTAGAAGGATGAGACGTACAGAACCGTACAGTATGAAGGGAAAAACAATATCAAGTAATCAGTTCTTGTATTAATGCGATCTTGAAATAATCTTAATCCCCCCCCCCCCCAGAAACCCTAAAATTCCCCACCGGTTGAGAACCACTGATCTAATAGAATAAAATTAACTATAATTACAGCTTTGGTGTCATTTCTCATGTCAGTGAGGGTTTTTCTGGGCTGTTCCTTTCCTACAGCAACGTATGTATGGGAATCGTGGATAATTCTGCGGTGACTAAAGAAGAAATCAGGGCTTCTGAACTTGAAGAAGAAAAATACTGACATTTTACAAGATATGGAAACGAGAGAGAGAAAAAAAATAGGTTCAAAACATAATCATGTATCGAAAAAACTACTGTAGCTGTAATAAATGTGTTAGTGGTTTGGAAACAGTGATGGTAGATTTGAACCTGTAGTTCCCAAACGACGATACCACCTCACTGAAGAAACAAGCGCACTTTGATGCAATGGCAACTTAAAAGTGCGTGTCCTTTGTAGGACGCTGGGATCATACCTAACCCTTACTTGTTTGTGCTTTACTGGGCAATTTTACACTCAGTAGTTTGCCAATGCTTTCTGAACGGAAAATCCAACTGACCGACGTGTGGAGCGAGCCCACTACACCGCTATCAGAAGAGACATTTAGAGCGCGTTAGACCTCACACTCACGCCGATCCCCATCACGTGAAACTAGCATTTCTAACAGCGTCATCGGGTTATGAACCTCACTGGTAAGGCGAACTGACAACTGTTGTACACTGCTACATAAACCAGCCAGTAGTGAAGATAGGGCAAGTGCAGTCTACTATAAACACCGAGAGGAGATACGGAGAAGTGCTAGAACACAGCTACTGACAAAACAAATATGTATTCAGGTGATACAGATGGAGGAGTGTGGGCATGGTCTTATATCCTACACTGACTACCAGGTGTTTGTGGGAGGATAGATTTGGTCTGTCAGCCAGTTACAGATATTTCAAAACACTGTGCTGCTGCTCTCTCTCTCTCTCTCTCTCTCTCTCTCTCTCTCTCTCTCTCTCTCTCTCTCTCTCTCTCTCTCTCTCTCTCTCTCTCTCTCTCTCCACACACACACATCTGTGTATGACATTTCCCCAGTTTTCTGCAGCAGTGTTCGGGTCCCGCCTGGCCACCTGTGAAAGCAATGTCATCAGCATGTATTGAAGTATGGCAAGACATGTTTAGGCCTGCTCCCTTAAAGAAGAGTCGGTGGGGGAGGAGAGAGAGACACAGGGAGAGAGAGGGATAGACAGAGGGAGTGTGTGTGTGTGTGTGTGTGTGAGAGAGAGAGAGAGAGAGAGAGAGAGAGAGAGAGAGAGAGAGAGAGAGAGAGAGAGAGAGAGAGAGAGAGAGAGAGAGAGAGAGAGATTGGTTCTGCCAGTCTTTTTATGTCAACAACAATCAGGTTGCAGTAAAAAAAAAAATGCATGACCTTTACAGGACGTTGCGATCAACCCCAACTCCAGGTTGATTTACTAGGCAATGTTGCGTTCAACAGGTATGCCATTAGTTTTCTGAACGAGAGGTCAAAGATAGCGTCCTATAGGACCGGTTTACAGAATGAACCCCTTACCCCGCCGTCACCAAACCAAAAATGTGAGCACAAGAGCATTATTTCCCCCCCCCCCCGCCCCCGCAACCTCTCCAAATTGGAGTCTCTGCTTTAAATAATGACATCAGCCACAATCCTCCTGCGTTATTATTATTCTATTCGTTGCTGGGAGTCTTCATACTACTATCGTCATGAGTCACGCCACGCGGCGCAGGGTTCAAGTCCTTCCACAGCACACCTGTCCTCGGTGTTCTTGATAAGTTCGAACAATTGATAGTCTCCCAAGCCACGTTGCAAGGCCATCCAGGATTGTCTCCCTATGTCGACCTCTGCCTCTAACCACCGATGTTCCTGGCAGTCTCAACGTTTTCCAGGCCCTCTCGCCTTAAAATGTTCAAAAGGATATTTAATATTTCCGTTCAAACTATCGCATACTTTTCTGAAGCCTTCGAGAGTACGCACATGGTAATTAAATCGCGCTCAGTTTTAATTTTGATTTTCAAATGTTTGCTCAAGAATTATTATAATTATTTCTCCTATGAACGGGCATTACGTTCACTCACCCACACACTTAAATTCGTATAATCACGGGCCTATAAAAGCCACGCTGGCAAATCAATGGCACCAGCTGTAGTATCTTCTGGCCATACCCTGGCCTCAAGCGTGACTAAAGTTCACATTTTCTGCACAAACTTCACTTTTCTTTCCTCAGTGTGCCAGCTGCCTTAAATCTAACACCCTCCCGTCCTTTTCTTTTCTTTCCTCTCCTTCCGTATCCCACACATGGAGTATGCAATCATCGGGCACTTCCACGGAGCTCACAAACCTGACTTTGTTTTTAAAACGGGAATGAGACGTGGCGGGCGTGTGTGTTTGTGCGTCTGTGTGTGTGTCAGTCTGCGAATAATTATTGAAGATGAGACAAAGAAATTAGCTTAATGCTGTGACACCAGGTTTCCTTCCCCCCCCCCCCCCCCCCCAGTGCCGTTTTGTCCGATGGTTCAACAGCGTCGTCGTCACCATTACCACATTAACCCCATTTCAGGAGTTTCCAAAGTCTGCTTCTAGAAAGCAGGGTTAAAACTTACATAGTAAGTTTCACAAATGATGTTTGGTCGGCGATAAGATCACTTTTCCTCCATAACTAGCTCACATAAATGTACTTCCCATCACACAGAATAAACTAAACTCTTCCCATAACTAGCTCACGCAAAATGCACTTCCCATCACACAGAATAACTAACTCTTCCCATAACTAGCTCAAATACTCCCCTCCCAAAACCAACCTCTTTACCATAACTAGCTCATGCAAAATGCACTTCCCATCACACAGAATAAACTAAACTCTTCCCATAACTAGCTCACACAAAATGTACTTCCCATCACATAGAATATACTAAACTCTTCCCATAACTAGCTCATGCAAAATGCACTTCTCATCACACAGAATAAACTATACTCTTCCCATAACTAGCTCACACAAAATGTACTTCCCATCACATAGAATATACTAAACTCTACACATAATTAGTTCACACAGAATTTACTAACATAACTAGTTCGTTCACACAGAATATACTA
Organism: Cepaea nemoralis; assembly: GCA_014155875.1. Taxonomy (NCBI): domain Eukaryota; kingdom Metazoa; phylum Mollusca; class Gastropoda; order Stylommatophora; family Helicidae; genus Cepaea; species Cepaea nemoralis. Next base: position 615,316 of record JACEFZ010026498.1, read on the forward strand.
AACGCTTCCCATAATTAGTCCCGGCTTCCCATAATTAGTCCCGGCTTCCCATAATTAGTCCCGGCTTCCCATAATCAGTCCCCGCGGCAAATTGTTCCAATAACCAGTCCACATAGAATATACTTGACTCTTATCATAACTAGTTGACACGATATGTACTTCCCATAATTATTTGACACAATATGTACTTCCCATAATTATTTGACAGAATATGTACTTCCAATAATTATTTGACAGAATACAGTATGTACTTCCCATAACTTGTTCAAACAGAATATATATATATATATATATATATATATATATATATATATATATATATATATATATATATAGAGAGAGAGAGAGAGAGAGAGAGAGAGAGAGAGAGAGAGAGATAATGAAGAATATACACGTAGTCTACCTATAATATACTAAACTATCTAACTAACATTTGACAGCCCTAGAAAAGTAAACACCGTGGATGTTCTTTCGTCATTATCTACGTCAGTATCTCGAGACTATATTTATCCTTGTCTACCTCAATACCATGGAACTATCTTTATCCTTGTCTACCTCAGTATCATGGAACTATATCATTTACCACAGTATTCACGGGACTGTCTTTATCCTTCACCCCAGGATCACGGGCCTATCGTTATCCTTGTCTACCCCAGTATCATGGAACTATCTTTATCCTTGCCTACCCCAGTAGTCATGGAACTATCTGTATCCTTGTCTACCTCAGTTTCATGGGACTATCTTTATCCTTGTTTACCTCAATATCGTGGGGCTATCTTTATCCTGGTCTACCTCAGTACTCTGGGGCTACCTTTATCATTGTCTACCCATGTATCAAACCATCTATCCACGTTTCCCCTTCAGCCATGTAACTTCCAAAGGATCAGCAAACTCCCCCAACCTACTCAGGCCAACCCTTTCTTCTCGCTGCTGTCCCTGCAGCTCCTTCCGTGTCTTCCCCCACATTCTTCATCTGTCTGAGGCAGCATGGCAGAATGGAAAAGAGCCTTCGCTCTTGAACTTCCAGTGTGCTGATACCGAGGTATCGGGGGAGGGGTAAATTACAAGCACCTCTGAAGTCGGAGTGGGTTCACCCGATGCCAAGGGTCACTGGTAATAAGGAAAGTTAATCCACGCGCAAAAATCAGTCCAGTGCACTAGAAGCAGTTGCACGTGTTTGAACTAGGCTTGAATTCAAAGCCAGAGAAAGCAAGAACAAACAAAAATCACATGTCTCTAATTCTCGTCTTGGTATGTTTTTATGCCCCCTCTATTTCTTTAAAAATCCATCCATCCATCATGTGCCATGTCGGTAAGCGTGGGCGGTCATGTTCTGCCATCTCACTCGATCACCAGAGTCGTGGATCAGCTCCGCGTTTCTGTCTCGACCATGCCACAAGACCAAGCCATCCAGGTACTTGCTTCTAGGTCTTCCCCTTGGTCTGTTCCCCTCGATCTTACCAGTTGTCACCAAATTCTCCAATCCATTTCTTCTCATAACATGCCCAAAAAATTTAAAAATCACCTGTCTCTAATTCTCGTCTTGGTATGTTTTTATGCCCCCTCTATTTCTGTTTTCTTTTTATTCTTCTCATCCCGTTCGTATGTAGGTCAGCATTACTGAATAGATAAGAACGCGTGTTCTTAAACATCCGGTGCGCTGATACCGAGGTAAGAGGGTTCAACCCCTACACCAGACAATTGGACTGGAATGTTGACCGATCTAATCGTCCTTGACTTGGGGACGTAAATGATAAGTACCTCTGAAGTCCGAGTGGGTTCGGGCGAGGGACACTGTTAAAATGGAAAGTTAATCCACACGCAAAATTCAGTTCAGCACTGCTGGAAGAAGTGTGTATGGACTACTTCCCCTTCAGTTCAAATCAAGCGAGCACAATTTTTTTTTTTAAATCCCGTTCGTATGCCTTAATATTGTCGATGGAGAGTCTTGTCGGTGGTAATATGTTATGTTTTGTGTATGTATTTGTTTACTGATGAAGACTAGTCGCCAAAACGTCCTGTGTTTTCCGTAATTGTGTTCTGAAAGACTGCATTATTTTGTTATTTTATAGTTTCTATTTAACCTGTGGGTTCCAATGGAACCACACTTCCCAGCTCCAGAATGTATGACTCATCCCTCAACAACGTCTTCCATCATCATTACCATCAACAGCAAACAACCTCCACAATCCATTACCACCATATCGACCACAAGGCAACTGTTCAATGCATAACAACCGCTAATGTCTCCTGCAACAGCAACGGTACCACACACAACAATGACATGGCTGGGTACGTGAGCCGGGTCAAACATATCATATACAGCGCAGACCTGATAAGGCGAACTCACCTGGGACCCAAGAAATAGTTCTTATGAGAATATCCTCTTATAAGAGACAAGAGAAAAAGAATAACAATTTCCGGGGATAAGCAAATTGTTCTTCACAGCAGAAATGCGTTACATCCGAGATCGCCATAAGCGGTTTGCACTGTACAACAACAGTATATGGAAATAACTTATTTCCGGGTGTAAATATTTAGGCGGCAAGTGTTGTATTGACCATATTCCTCCCCCTCCCCCGAGTGTAATTTGGTCTATAACATATGAGGCTAGCACCATATACCCAATGCATTGCCTTAAGGCGTGTAAACATGTCTTTTACATTTGTAGGCAACGCTGATAACCACTGAAGGTTCTCAAGTTTGGCTGGCTGGGACTCATCTGTTAACACTTAAGTATAAGTATCATGCTATTGGGGTTCAAAGCCATGTAAGCTCCGAAAAAGGCTTGTAACTATCGAAGTGAGGTTGGTGTAGTAGAAACTTTTTCTGACACAATATTAAAGTGCCATCTCCACGGGGACTCCAGTGGCAGACCTCTCGTTCACCTCTCCAACCGAAGACACCAGCAGGGTGCGCAAGACCGGCGCTGGACCTTCGCGTCTGCAGAGACGTATTAGGACCTAATCAGTGTACACGCCTATGATGAGGCCAAGTTGGTAATGTGTCATTCATGGGTTGTAGGTACTCCATTGCCAAGAAACTCCAACCCAATCACCAGAATGACACTCCAAGTACATATGTGATATAACCACATTGTAACCGCCAGTCTCCGTGGCTAGGGCTTGCAGACTGCGATTCGTAAGCCCGTTTACCCGCGTTCGAAACACAGCTGCGACCGATTTAGCAGCAGACCGCGTTGCTCTGCGTTTTAACGTGTTGGGAAGGGAGCCGGTCGTTCAGAAATCAATGGTAAACTGCTGAACGTAAACTTGCCAAGACATTCAACAACAGCAGTAAAATGCTGGTGCTGACAGCGATGTCCCGTAAATAGGATATTTTTGTGACCACACGATTCGCGACAAGTGATATGGTTAGGATCAACTGGCCGTCTTCACTTGTCCCCAGCCATATCTCGCATCCATGCAATAAGGCCTGGTTGAACTATAAATCATCCTGGTTTGAAAGGAAGGGGAGGAGGGAAGAATTCCGCTAACACAGAGAACTGAATCCCGAAACAATGCATTTACAAGCTAGTGTGCTACAGGCCAGTATAATATCTACAGTGCTAACATGTCTCCGAAAAATACAAATTGTGAAGCTGAAATAAAAACAGACAAAAGAGACTATGGGGGGGGGGGGTGGGGGGGGTTATGATATTCTCTTCCCTTCAACCAGCTTGTCCCAGCCCATAACTCCAAGACTGGGGTTCTTCCAGTGAATCTCCCCACCACCCACCCAAGCCCTTTACACTAGAACTATAGTCCAATAACCCAGAATGCAGACGAGAGATAACACCGTTAATGATGTCAGATGTGTGTGCGTTGGTGCGTCCGTCAGCGTGCTCGGCTACTGATGGAAGAGAACACGTGGAGGTGGCCTGGTGAGAGGGATAAAACAAAGGAGTGAAAGACACCGCGGGATGTGAAGTGGAGAGCGAGAAAGTGACGGCTGCAGAAGTGGGAATGAGGACTGATTGATGCCGAGAAAGAATAATCAATCGTTTATTCGGCCGTGGATAGAGCTGAAAGGCAGACAATGACCCAAGTCGATATCCACGCTGTGCAGAAAAGAACGGGAGAGGAGAAAGCGACAGAGAGATGGAAGAAAGAGAAGCGAGAGTGACAATCGGAAAGCCGAGTGTGAGGCACAGAAAAGGAACACACGCCTAACGCGTGCATGCTGGGAGAACGCCTATGGGGACTAGGAAACAGTGGGGGTGGGGGCGTGGGGAGTGGGGATCGTCCGGGATCGACGGAGCAGGGTCCACATATAACGCACCTTCCAAGCATGGATATATATCTGGGTTGAAACAAAGGAGGATTGGAAAGAAAAATGCAGAGCAACAACAATCAATGCGTGCAAAGGAAGTAGAATTTTTATATAAAAGCAATAAACAAACAACAACAAGCGTGATTCTAACTGGGCATATCTCAAATGAATCCGCTTTCCACATGTGACAGATTTCCACAGATTCGCTGTCCTGTGTTTATCCTCACTGCCACACGCACGCAAGCCACAGGCACGCAGGCGAGCACACAAGTAACATCTGGCAACTGGGCCAATTCTCTCGGCGACACCACACTACGTGCTCGGAACTGCTGCATTTAACGGACCAAGGCTGTCAAACAACCGTTACCATGGAAGGCAGAGGAGAAGTTGGGCAATAAAGGAGCCTTAATTTTCTTGACAAAGCGTGCAAGGAAAATTCCCGGCCCGTCGTTGCAATAATAAATGAAAAGTAGAAGTTATGAATCACCATAACTCAAGAGATATAAAACATTTCAATTATCAATTACCAGCACCATTAGTGTGAATGGCAAATCCCTGGTTTGTGAACAACAGCGCTAACTGGTTTTTCTAATAATTCAAGCTATATACACCACACACACGCATTACTGATCATCCATGTATGGGTTATATGCTTTCAATAAAATGTATGTCCATGGACTATACTGAGGTGGTCCCTTAAAAGATGACGGTTATACTCAAGACAGACAATGGTAATACTTCAGACAGACAATGGTAATACTTCAGACAGACAATGGTAATACTTCAGACAGACAAACAATGGTAATACTTCAGACAGACAATGGTAATACTTCAGTCAGACAATGGTAATACTTCAGTCAGACAATGGTAATACTTCAGACAGACAAACAATGGTAATACTTCAGTCAGACAATGGTAATACTTCAGTCAGACAATGTAATACTTCAGTCAGACAATGGTAATACTTCAGACAGACAAACAATGGTAATACTTCAGTCAGACAATGGTAATACTTCAGTCAGACAATGGTAATACTTCAGTCAGACAATGGTAATACTTCAGACAGACAAACAATGGTAATACTTCAGTCAGACAATGGTAATACTTCAGACAGACAAACAATGGTAATACTTCAGTCAGACAGTGGTAATACTTCAGACAGACAGACAATGGTAATACTTCAGACAGACAATGGTAATACTTCAGTCAGACAATGGTAATACTTCAGTCAGACAATGGTAATACTTCAGACAGACAAACAATGGTAATACTTCAGTCAGACAATGGTAAAAAAAAAAAATACTTCAGACAGAACAAACAATGGTAATACTTCAGTCAGAATCAAACAATGGTAATAACTTCAGTCAGACAATGGTAATACTTCAGACAGACAACAATGGTAATACTTCAGTCAGAACAATGGTAATACTTCAGACAGACAAACAATGGTAATACTTCAGTCAGGACAATTGGTAAGACTTCAGTCAGACAATGGTTAATACTTCAGTCAGACAATTGGTAATACTTCAGACAGACAAACAATGGTAATACTTCAGTTGCAGACAGATGGTAATACTTCAGACAGACAATGGTAATACTTCAGACAGACAATGGTAAACACTTAAGACAGACAAACAATGGTAATACTTCAGACGGAGAATGTTAAATACTTAAGTCAGACAATGGTAATACTTCAGACAGACAATGGTAAATATTGAAGACTGACAATGGTCATACTCAGAAATATCTCCAAACCTGAGAGGGATCTGAACCATGCCAATTGCACAAACTGTGGTGGAGAAGCAACTGATCACACAAACACCCTACCCCTCCCTCCCTGTTGATATGTGAAGGTATGTAACACAGGATGTAACACTGTCTAAGTAAAAGCTGGGCAATACAATAAGAATAAGAAATATGGCCTGCAACATGGCAGCTGGTAACTGGTAACTGGTAGGGAATGCATCTCTGTGAACCCATCTAAACTACACTTGGCTATGTTCAACCACTGAAACATTTATAATCTTACACTTGGCAATGTTCAAATACAGCTACATTTATATTCTACTCTTGTCTTTGTTCAACTGTTGAAACATGTATAAACTGCACTTGTCAATGTTCAATCACTGAAACGTTTATACTCTACACTTGACTTTGTTCAACCGTTGAAACATGTATAAACTGCACTTGTCAATGTTCAATCACTGAAACGTTTATACTCTACACTTTTCTTTGTTCAACTGTTGAAACATGTATAAACTGCACTTGTCAATGTTCAATGGCTGAAACATTTATACTCTACACTTGCCAATGTTCAATGGCTGAAACAGATATAATATACACTGGCAATGTTCAACCTTCGATACATTTATAATCCACGCTTGCCAATGTTCAATCACGGATACTTGTATCCCCTGTACGTGCCAATGTTCAACCACCCGATACAGAATCATCTAGCCTCAAGCTTTACAACCACATTAAGCATACAATGACCACGCTTATTACACAAAGACAACTGGAAGCGGCTGTCAGGTCATACTTGTCTAACATGAACTGACACAACACTCAGCAAATACCTTTCTGCCCGAGTCTTCAACTGTAATGTATCCAGAAATCACTTGAGGAGAGTTTTGCATTGGGTGGGTGCTGCTATGTGGATCTGGGAATGAAAAAGAACATATTCATGAATACTAATTAACTGATTCAGTCCACACACAAAAACTGTCATCATCTTCTGCCTATAATACCTTGCGGTGTAGGATAAAGGGATCTTGAGCCAGTGATAAACTTAAAGTCGGTTTGGACCAAACTTGGTGCACGATCAAATGAACAAGTATTATAATGAAAATGTCCATTCACTAAGATTTAAAATTGCGGAAGATACCACGAAACAAAACACACAAAAACAAGCAATACGATGATCCTACTATGACGATGTATTATCCTTCGGCAGTGAATCAGTTAAGTATTAACATTAACTAGAACATTTACTAAGAAAACTTAGGTTACGGGCCTCACGGGCGCCGCGGTAATGTAGTAGCTAAACACATACCTGCTGGCCTGAGCTCGATTCCACGTCGGGTGAGATTTGTAAAATTGACCTGGGTTCCCAGGTCGACCCTGTCTAAAATGGGTACTAGGAAATAGCTGGGGGAGCAGAGGCGGCTGGCGTGATACTGACCCCATCAGCCACCGAGTGTCGATTGATCTATAGAAATATTATCTAGCACCATATACCTAATATGCCGTAAGGCATGTAAAAAAGGTCCGTTACTTTTTATGTTAAGGTCTCACGGATCCTGGGACACGAACCTGGGTAAGATGTGTATCTATCAGAAGTGAAATAACTATCTCATACTGCACACTGGCCAATGACTGCCGCCTGAGCAATGAGGTATGTTCCTCAGTCCGGTAACATTTTTCACCGCCTGTCGGAGGGAAGGCGAAGGTGGGGGAGTTTTAAGGAGACGGGTTGGAGAAGGATGGTAACTTGGAGACAAATCTTCTGCTCTTACTCGCAGCAGAACTGGTTTCATTCAACGCCTGGCTGCTTGGAATTTCACAACATAAGAAAAGTGTGATATATTCACCACCAGATCCTAGGTTAGTGGATCTGGCGTGTAACTTTCTCGGACAACAACCTCGTTAACAGTTAAAAATTCTCCTACTCCCACCTTCCTCCCCACACACACCCACACCCAAGCAGAACTTCATATACAGTACACGAACTCTGCTGATCCGTTGAGATTTTACAAATATGCTCACGTGACCTTCGAACGTCATAAACAATAAGCAGGACACGCTGGTCTGTGGTCATGTCATGGGCAGCGAGGCACTGGAAAACATCGTGCCAGCGGAAAATAACAGCCTATAGGCAGACCGAGAGAAATGATGATGAATTGACTGGGACGGTGGCATTGTGGAATGTCATTAAGTACTGCCAGGACCGAGATCCACGGAGATGCCATGAATGCCTATGAGAGTTGCCATGGCATATGCTATTGTTAACATAGCCGAGCTCGGCCGAGACGCTCAACCCACTACCTCAAAATCTGGGCAGTGGAATTAATCTACACTCCACAACTCCTTTAGTCAATTCCCTAGTTTCGAATACCATCTACTTGATTGATTGATTTAGGAACCGACATCACAGCATTCGGGGCATTCCCATAAGCGTTCCGTCCCCATCCTCAGCAGCCAGCGAAGAGTTCCAACACTAATAGTACCAGTAGCTATCTGATTATATGTCCGTCTCGTCTTTCCTCTGAGCGTCGATCGTCGGCCAGATCCCCTCTTCACCCCTCGCTGTCGCATTCTTGCCAGACCATGGTGATCCATTTGCTCCTCCGAGGTGTACACGTGCTCCCACAAGGCCGCAACCACGTCTGCCTTATCATGCATCAAAACTCCACCAAGTTTTGCCATAAGTCACTCCGCGAGTTCTTGTACATAGTACATTTTATTATATGCCTCATTTGAGCAGCAAGCCTGGGTCTCGCCCGAAGCATCATAGAGAAAGCACGTGCGGACGAAATGCTTGGGAATGATTGCCTGTTTCACTAGAAGATACAAGGTACCGAACTGATGGCGTCAGAAATAGCGCAGGGTGAGAAAGAGAACAAATAATGTGACTGATAATCAGTCATATCAGAGCGAGGCCCAAATCAACTAGAATGCGGTGTATACAATATAAGATTAGATTACAGAACTAGACGACCAAGGATGTTGACACACACTGTGCACATAGAACAACACATTTGGCTACATATTTTGTAAACACTTAACATTTCCTTCCCGCAAATAGTGGACCAATATATATGGTACTGAAATGGTCATCATGCACCCATGGGATAAAAGAAACAAAGAGACAATATCCGACATCATCCTGGCACAATACCCAACATCATCTTGTCACATAACACTCCGACGCCATTCGAACAAACAATATCCGTCACCACCAGGACACAATATCCGTCACCACCAGGACACAATATCCATCACCATCAGGACACAAATTCCCCCATGATCAGGACATAATATCCGTCACCACCAGGACACAATATCCGTCACCATCAGGACACAAATTCCCCCATGATCAGGACATAATATCCGTCACCTTCAGGACACCATATATCCGTCACCATCAGGACACAATATCCGACATTATCAGGACAAAATATCTGACATCAGGACATAATATCCGTCACCATCAGGACACAAAATCCGTCACTATCAGCCACATTCAAGACAATATCCGTCACCATCAGGACAAACTATATCCCAACCCATCGGGACAAACAACACTCTACACCTATATCCTACTACTGCCATTCTCCCATTTATTTGGGCTATACGGTTCTGCGAAAGCTTCTTTCCTGGGGCAACATTCGGATGTGAGGGTGGACCATTCTGCAATCATTAAAGAATAAAATTAGGACTCCCATCCCGAGTATGATAGTTTCCCTCATATTTTCTATCTTTAGTCTGCTTGATTAAGAGAATATAGATGTCCTTATAGCTAGACCAGTGGTTCTCAACCGGTGGGTAATTTTAGGGTTTCCAGGGGATTAAGATTGTTTCGAGATCGCGTTAATACAAGAACCGATTACTTGATATTGTTTTTCCCTCCATACTTAACGGTTCTGTACTTATCGCTCTTATGAAATTAGATTTATAGCGTAAGTAGACCTGCAAATCACGTTTTATCTAGACGTCTAGGCTTGATTTAGTATGTGTTGTTAAATTTAGCTTCCATTTTTACGTATGCTGCGTAGGGAAGGGGGCGGGGGGGGGGGGTGTTTATAGGGAGGAAATACGAAAGGTGGGGGGGGGATGACTTTCAGAACATATGGTGAAGGGATGCATGGACCAAAAAAGGTTGAGAACCACTGTTCTAGACATTAACTAACGATCTAGTGAGTGATTCTGTTCTTGAAATATGTTTCTGTATTTCTATAAACTTCTGGCCTAGGGTGCTTGCAAGACAAAAATGTTGCCCGTCGTTTTGTTGCGCTCCGAGATCAACACCAGGCTGATTTTTCAAGTCAAGTTTACGGTCTGTGCGTAATCTTGCCAAGAGATCAACATACAGCTGAAAGATGCTGGTGTTGACAGCTAAGTCCTGTAAAGGATATGCTTTGTCATTGCTTTCTGACAGAGAAGACAGTATAAGTCCAACTGGTCTTATTTTCGCCAAACTTTAAGACAGTTGCGGCCATACTTTGCAAACAACCGTCGGGTTATTTCTAGCATACACACGTAATGTGAACAAACTGGCAATCAGAAACAACATAAACAGAACAATCTACTCTCATCCTACATTATCAATCTGCATTGAACCACAAGGCACGTAGGAAATACCTTGCAATGCCATCTGCTACAGTATTTTAAGCTGCTACTAATGCCACACAGGCTTTCGGCAAACAGAGATTAATACGCCAGCAGACACGTGCTGGTTGCTATGTTTTATATTCTGCAGCGACGGGGATCGTCCCTAATGCTGTGTGTAATGGACCGCGGAAATTAAATATTCTGGAGCCATATTGTTTCAACAATGACGGGCAGTTTTAATGACGGTGTGAAAACTGGGTTAAAGGCGAAGCCAGGCTGCTGCACCGCACACAAGGGTCTCCATGGCAAAGAGGCTGAGTGGTCTCGCAGTATGGTGTCCGCCTCGAGTGCTGGAGGTCCCGGGTTCAGGCCCCGGTGAGGACCAGGATTTATTTAAAAAATCCACCTGGACTTCCAGTAATAAAATTTCCCCTGGTCTCTCTGGGTAGTGAAATCGGACGCCCGTGTGTTTTGTTGCGCACGTAAAAAATCCCTTGGCAGTTGGAAATCGAAAAAGTGTAGCCTAACGGCGCTGCCCGGGCAAAATTACGAGTTAAAAATCTACCCAAAGTATTTCAGGATCCTCGCCGATGCAACGGAGTTCGTGCATTGAGCTGAGTTTCTCCAGACTCATGTTTGAGTTAGGAGGAAAACGGAGCACTTATGGGTTAAACCGTGTGCCGTGATGTTGATCCAACGACTAAACTAAAAACGTGGCAAAGTGGTTCAACCAACTGCCTCGCGCTCCGAAGATCATGGGTTCGTCTTCGGGCTCGGCCATTCACGAATACAATTATCTCGGAGACTCCTGCTGAAGTTACGGAGTTCGGGCTCTGTGCGACGCTTTTATCGGACCGCTCTGCGGGAAGAAGACGAGTTAATTGGGATAAAACCCGATGCAATGAACCCGACCCACCCGCACTCCTTTTCTATGCAGTACAGAAATAAGTCAACATATATTAACTGATTAAGTGCCATGGGATGATAAATTCGTCTTAAGCGACTTACCGTATCTGTCCATGGGCTTTTATACAGTAGCTTTCCTTATGTAAATACCAACCCCCCCCCCCCCACCTTAATTTGATATATAATACAATGTCTGCTACAATATTAACAACCTTTAAGTCATAACTATGACACACAACAACTACTTCGCATTTTTCGCCATCCATTTTTGTTAGGTCCAAACCTACTGTTTGTTTGGTACTGAACCTGTTAAAGAGCGCAACGAATCCTTAACAGTTGACATGCGTAACCCGGTCATATATTTCACCGTCCTGCGTTACTACGACAGCATTAGATTATGTAAACAAAAAGACACGACAGTCTATTTAAAACAAGCGTGGTAACACCCACTGAAACACAAGACAGTGTGATTCGCATTTCAGCCGAAGAGGATGCATTGTGCTGCTTTAACACATGGTACCTTTTTCTGTAGTATGCTTCTGACAGGATACAGCGAGATATGCCAGGCAATAAACTGTACAACATATTGTGTGTGTCTTCAGTAACAACGGGAAAACTGTTTTGAACATAGTGTAGTAAATAATGAGTGTCGGGCGGGAAGGGAACGTTGACAAGAAAGAGAAACAGTTACTGCACAGCCTTCTGTTCTCACCCTTGCATTGCAACGGGAGTTTTCTATTTTTGAAAACGGTAGCACATTTGAATACCGTTGCACGGGTTCGTGGTTCGAATACCAGCGGCGCAATGATCTTGATTCGGTATATTCAGTGTGTGCATGTCATCTCCATGGAAACTGTTCCATAAGCCGCCTTCCACCCCCTAGGTCATGAAACTAAGAGGGAAGAGGGTGCGAAAGAAGCGCAGTAGACCTTCTCATCCGCAGATAGGTATACTAGGATGTAACTAGGTCGTGATCAAGCACAGTACATACAGCCCGGCAGGTCACGATTCCTCAGCACTGTACATACAGCCCGGCAGGTCACGGTTCCTCAGCACTGTACATACAGCCCAGCTGAGACTCCGCCTAGGCTGGTGATGTTTCCTCCACAGGTTTGAGCAATGTTAATTGCCACCAGACTCCAACCCAATGCCCAGTGGTACACACCATTTAACAGGTCACTACCGTAATCGTTACAGCTTCAATAAAACCAGGCCGTTGTGAAGAAGACACGGATCAGACGAATCATGTCCTTTTATAATGCCAAGACATGCCTTTAACAATGTTAGTGAAGAAACTGGCAACGAGATACACACGTGTTAGGGAAAGAATACGTTTACTGTGAGAACCAAAATACAACTCAAGCTAGGCTCTACGTGTAAAACGAGAAAGTAAGAACTCTTTTCCATTTGGTATGTAATCTTCTTTTCCTTGTATTCTCCATTGGGGGAACAAGCCTGCAACCAACTCTCATCACGGCGTCTTATATTTTGCTATCCCCTGCAGCTCCAGTAATCTCATCTTTTCTCCCTCCCCGCAACCCAAATTAGCCATCTCTGACTTTTAATTATCTTACTATTTTGTTTGCCCCAGTGGGTTCCTCCAGACAAGGGAATGTATAGTTTAATCATCCTCCTGAGAAGGGAATGTCTAGTTTTACTATCCTCCAGACAAGGGAATGTCTAGTTATACCAACCTTCAGACAAGGGAAGTCTAGTTTTACTTCTTCTTCTTCTTCTTCGTTCATCCGGAGTTTTTTTTTCCGGACGTGATTGCGTTGTGCCTGTTTACAGCAGAGCTGCGTTCTTGCGCCGTTAGGCCGACACATCCGACTTCTGCGGGTCTAGTTTTACTATCCTCCAGACAAGGGAATGTCTAGTTATACCATCCTCCAGTCAAGGGAAATCTAGTTGTACTATCCTCCTCCAGACAAGGCCACCCTCAAGATCTCTTAATATGTGTTCTATATTCGGCGCTGCGTCCTTTTCCCCCTCCCCCTTGATTCGTCGGAGTTTGTGTCGTTCTCCCTATATCTATAGTGGTGATTTGGTCACGTCATTTAGAACAATAGGCACTCTATGGGTGATGTGATGGTGATCAATAATAACACGTCGACTGCCAATTCTTCCCAGAACATTTACTGGCAAACACTTTAGTCCTGGTCAAAAATATTTTTTAAACAAATCCCCACTTCTGGGAACTCGATTACACGACGATCGGGCGGACAGTCAGGCAAGCTAGCCGTTGTGCTGCTGCGGAGACCAACGCAATACATGGTGATGAAAGAGAGGACTGCCCGTCCAGTTAAACAGGTTCACTTACGCTTATCACAGAGAGAGAGAGAGAGAGAGAGAGAGAGAGAGAGAGAGAGAGAGAGAGAGAGAGAGAGAGAGAGATATGAGGAAGTTTGTGGTCTGAGGGACAGGAAATGGAAGTCATCGGTGTGTGGTGTGCGTGAGCGTGTGTGTGTGAGAGAGAGAGAGAGAGAGAGAGAGAGAGAGAGAGAGAGAGAGAGAGAGAGAGAGAGAGAGAGAGAGAGAAACGAAAACTGTATTAACACAGCAGACTAACCAGCGGAAACCATGTACGTAAACTAACACATCCACGCTGTTTCCTTACATGCAATAGCTCCTACAATCCTGGCAGAGAAAGTAAGGACGTTGGTGACGATGTATTCATTACAATCACACACATGCCAGAACACTATGCGCCTGCCCCGTGTCAGCAGGGCCCAGTAACACTGCCAGCAACCACAGCTCTCCACATCCACACAGAACAATGGCTGGGTACTGTCGGTCCCAACTGTTGACTCAGGCTAGCTGGCTCCAAGGAGACACAGCAGTGCTGGCTACCAGCGTTAAGTCGGCCAGACAGGCTGGTAAACCCCGTTATCGTTCCCAACACACATGGCTGGGTACTTGGGGAAAACCCTGAATGAACAATTATTCAGGAGAGAAGTTTTTCGTTTGCAGTTAAGAACAACGTTATTTCCGCTACTAAGTATACTGACCGCTGTAATGTCGCGCGGGCATGCAAGTCGGTTGGTACAATATAAGGTAAAAGTAGTTCCATAGCGGGTCTGACCATAGCAGATACTGTCGTTGGGGTGTGAAGTATTCAAAGTGTTGCATGTCATTTGCAGGACGTTGCCATCAACCCTGGATTGTTTTTCTAAGTAATTTTACGTTCAGAAGTTTGCCATTAGTCGGTCTCCATGGCGAAGGCGTTACGGAAACGATTCGTAAGCCCGCTCACCCGGGTTCGAAACACAGCTGTAACCGATTTGGCAGTAGCCCACGGTGTGATGGGTTTTAACGAGTTGGTATGGGAGCCGGTCGTTCAGAAAGCAATGGCAAACTACTGAACGTAAACTTGCCAAGACAACAACAGCAGTAAAAGGGATATGGGGGGAAAAGTTTGCCATTGCTTTCTGAACGATAAGTAAACGTTTAAGTTCAACTTAATACTGGATACATTACACCACCTACCCACCATCTGCACACCGGAAGTTTAAGACCTCTGGTCATTTCGGCCATGTCGACTGCTTGTGAAGAACTAGGCACTCACATATTGCTAGGTTACGATACATGATGTGGCCAGTTACCCTGCCAGGCCTTCTTCCCTTCCCAGACAATTCTGAAAATTGTTAGGTATCCATTTTTATTAGGCCGAGTCAGCCCCACAGTCGTACTGGTGGAACAAATAATCCTGCCTCGCTAGAGATTGATCCAAGCCCATTGTCTTGGTAAATAAGCCTACTGTTGGGGGGCTGCGTGGTCTCGAGGTATGGTGTCCACCTCGAGTGCTGGAGGTCCCGGGTTCAAGCCCGGGACTTTATTTCACGTGGACTTCTAGTAACAAAATTTCCCCTGATCTCTGGGTAGTGAGGATCGGACTTTGCGGTTATAGACGATGTGATGCTGAGAGACAGTCCTCCGGACAAACTCACAAGTGCTCAGTCTCACGCACACAAAACAGATAGCGAACTCTTGTGCATTCAGGAAGATTGCGTAATGAGATCGGACGCCCGTGTGTTGTTGCGCACGTAAAAAAATCCCTTGGCAGTTGGAAATCGAAAAAGAGTAGCCTAACGGCGCTGTCCGGGCAAAATTTCGAGTTACAAATCTATCCAAAGTATTTCAGGATCCTCTCCGGTGCTACGGAGTTCGTGCACTGAGTGAGTTTCTCCAGACTCAGGTTTGAGTTAGGAGGAGAACGGAGCACTTATGGGTTACACCCGCGTGCCATGTTCCATCGACTAAACTAAACTAAACTAAGCCCACTAAACAAACTACCACTGCGGCTCCTTATAAATATACGCTATCTAAAGTGAATTGTCTCGCAGAGAGTGAGGTAGGAGCAACATGATCCCGGAGACAGGCAACCCGAAAACGAGCGTCCAGTGACAAAGACAAGGTAGGGAGGGGCGAGGCAGAGCTAATGCAGCCACTGGCTCTAACTGCCAGCAGTGTACAGCTGAAATCAGTGAATTCCTTACATTTCATATTGATTGTTATCTCCGTCTCTTTTGAATACACTATATATTTAGTTGGTCATGCGTCGATATACACTTTTTCATGCAGCGAGGAGCTTCATCGCTTAGAAAGTTAGTTAGTTAGTCGACAGATCATCCTCATTACACATCGAACCATTCAGTCCATAAGTGCTCGGATCCCCTCCTCAGCAAATCCCGCAACGTGTAGCGGCTAACGACGCCAGTTCTGTGTTGGTTTATCAATCTTCTTTGGCTTCCTGCGTAGTGTTCTTGTTTGGCCACCCCTCTGTTAATTTGCTGCTCTCGCAGTCTGGCCATTGTTGTAGATTCACAGTCATCACTTGGTTCTCGCAAAAGTCTTACTTCTCGTAGAGCATTCAGAATGTCGGCCTGGTCCATGGCGCGTCCGCCCTCCACAGTAGCCTCACCTGCGAGCTTGTCAGCCCGCTCATTTCCTTGTACTCCCGCATGCCCTGGCACGAAGATGAAACTAATCTTTGTCAGTCGAGACCGCTCCAGAGGCAGCAACCATTCTCTTCGGATCGACCCCTCCTCTATCCTCTTGATCATGTTCATTGAGTCGCTAAGGAAACAAGCCCTAGTGAATGTCTGTGTCTCGAGCCATGTTATTGCTTTACTTACTGCCATGACTTCCATGGTCAGGCTACTTGTGGTTTCAGTGAAAGCACCAGAGTCCTCCTTCACAATTCTCCCTCCGGCCCGAGCTGTAAAGGCCCATGAGCTTCTCACATGTCGGACGACCGACCCATCTGTGTAGATGACCGCGTCACCGTCTAGCGAATTCTCGAAAATCAACGCTTGTACTTCAGCCTCAACAGCAGCCGGATTTTCTTGTCTGCATTTTCTATCTAGTTGGATGCAAACTGAAAAGGATGTGCAGAAGTCTGTTGGCACTTGCACCCACTCCTCGCCAGGTTCTAAGTCCTCAAGTGAACACACCTGTTGAAGAATGTCTTCAGGCTTGACCCATCCACGACCGTCCTCTTTTTAACCTGCTGCCCTTCACCTTCCTAATTTCACTATGCAGTGGATGTTGTGTGTTTGCGTTAATTCTGAGGTAGGCGCGTGCCCTGCAACCTTGTATTCTCTCTTCAATGGTTGGAAAATCAAGAAGGTAGCGCATCGCCCTGCATGCTGTATCTCTTGTACATCCAAGAATAATGCGCATAGCTTCATTCTGTATCCTTTCCATCCTTTCTATCTGCTTATGGCTGAGAGTCAGGATTGCCATTGCATACTACAAAAACAGACATGACCAGCCCCTCGTACAGAAGACCTAGATGGCGCTGCTCACATTTTGCTGCCGCCATAACCCGCATCGCTGCCAAACCCCGCTTGGCCTTTGTTATCACCTGGTCTATGTGCCCATTATAAGCAAGGCTTCGATCAAACCGTATCCCCAGGTAATTCATTGCCTGTGTTCTTTCCACCGTCTCTGAACACATCATTACAGTTGGTGTTGGAGTGTTGACAATATGATTATTCAACGAGAACCAAGTCACTGTTGCCTTTGTTGGGTTGACCATTGCCCCAGCTTCATCACACCACGTACTTATGCGATTGAGTTTGGTTTGTAGTTCCACAGCAACCTCCTCTCTATCCTTACCCTGATGATACACTAAAACATCATCGGCATATGACAATGTCCTGCCAGGTCCAGTGATCTGCTCACTGGTGATTCTCACTGTGTAGGCGTTGAACAGTACCGGAGATAATGGTGATCCCTGTGGTAGGCCAGGATATATTGTTGTTTGTTCCGAAGTCCAACTGCCACATCTAAAAACTACTTTCCGTTGGAAGAGGGCTGCAGCGATCCAACTAAGGAGGAATGGACTTACGTTTAGTTCGAGAAGCTGAAACATTAAAAAATCCAGTGGTACTCTGTTGTATGCGTCCTCAAGATCAATCGCTGCAGCAACAGTTTCAGTGCCTGAGTGGAAACCTTCATAGACATCCTGGGCAAAGACTGCTGCATTGGTCCAGGTTTCTCTTTTTGGACGGTGTCGTGTCCTCCCTGGAGTGAGGAGAGTCAACACCCACATTATAATATTTTTCCCTATCAATATCCTGGAGAATCCACCAGCTTCCGTCCAACACACTCCATCAGCCCATGGACACCTTTCCCTATCACTCTCTCACTGTCGTACTATGCCCCCTCTCATACTTCCCCAACGCAACATATTCAACAACTCTTGCTTCTAAAAATTAATAAAGATTAATTTATTAAAAGAAAAGTGTAACGTATATGAGACGTGTATGCGAAGAAAATGTGTGATGTGTTCTATAATGTGTGTAGGATCGGACTCTCAGATAATAGCATAGTCAGTTCATCCTTGCAAGGACACACCACAGCACGTTAAGTCAGAACAAGTCCACCTCACCCGGTACTGTATCTCTCCTGCCGGACACCGACTGTCATCTGTAGCTACCTGGTAATCCATCTTCCTGATCATCCGAAATAGATACTGTTTGTAAATTACAGCTGATCATGGACCGGTTGCCCAATGCACATAATTTCCTATCGTTCTTAAAGAATGCACAAATCCTTTGTAGTGAGTATTTAGGTATCACTGTTATTGTTAATATATACCTGAACCTAACTAGTGTCTATCCAGGCTCAGGTATCAGGTCTTTTGAACTATTTCACTAGAATATATCACACCATGTGACTATTATATTGATGTTCTTGTGTAGGTACCAATGTTCTTATGCTGTGTGATGCATTAACAATCATCACCCATCTTAGGTGAACCATCTTTCTTCTCGGACGTTATTCCTTTTTTTATTTTGTAAGAAACATTTTTGTGTCCAACTGGTGTTATGTCTAATTGACGTTGCACTTCATCAAACCCAGTGTTGAACTTCCTCGTAACTGGTATGGAACCTGTGAGAAAAACAACACATCTTGTGATAGTACTAGTCACTGATCCTACCGGCTGAGTGTAAGCCTATTGCCTTGCTCAGTTATTTTATAGCTAACTAAACTCTGTCATAGAGCATATTAGCTCCTCACCTACGTCCGAATCAGGCGATGACAAGGAAAGACCCATAAACAGAGTGCACAACTTCAGTGGGCAAACCATTGAAAGATCCCCCCATTGGACACTTTCCCCGTCTAAAATCTCTCCAATTATCACCCCTCTATCCTATTCATCCTAGCAGAGCCAATTATCACTTCACTACTCTAACTAGTTTTCAACTAACAGTGCTAATCATCACACTCTAGTTTTAACAAGACTACTGCCTATATTAATTAGGCCTAAATAGACTATATTGACTACCTTATGCAAAACCGCCTCATTCCGGGATGGCTGCTACACTTTGCCATAACGACACATGCTAGTTAATATTAAATTAATCTAACACTGTAGAGCTCTCCCACAAACACGTCCATCATAATCCACGGTTTTGGTCAACACTGTTTCTCCCAATCATGGTTTATGGCAAAACCTAAAATTGGTCACGTGACGGTATTCATTATGTCCACACAGGTGTTATTTGGGCAATCATCCATTGTCAAGAATCTATCCTCCCTGGCTTAGTCACTGTCAGAGTTGTCATCACTTGTTTTGACATCCCCAACAAGCTAGCGAGTTACTGTATGATCCCAACAACAGTTGTCAACAGCAATCTGCCAATCTGCGTGATGTCCGGAAACTCAAAATGACAGACGGACTGTTTTCTCCCGAGCTGAGTACTTCCGCTTAAATCCGATCTGTTTATGAACTGTCAAAATGGTGTATTGAGTCATCTCATTCACTTCCCCTACACATCTGCAGCTGTTAACTTTGCCCGACCTGTGATGGTTGACATCTGGTTGTAACCAGGATCTTACGGGTTCTATCTGTATTCGAATGTTGATAAACTGTCAAAGCGATGTAGGGATTTTGACATCCAATTTGTTTTTTCTGTTAGTAAAATAGGCAGATAGGCCGGTTAATCAGAAAGTCTCTATAGTAATCAACTGGTTAAACGCAGGGTTTTATTTTTGTGACAGACGGTACCCACCCAGGGTGGGTGGGAAAACACCTTGCCTCTCTAGTTGGCTTGATATTTTCCTGGCAATTACCTTCTCCAGCAGCTTGCCTATTGTATTCTGCATGGTTATAATTCGATATCCCTGAATATTTTTGTGGTCTTTGTCAGGCTTCGGCAAGGGAATCAGATAGCTGTGTAACCATTCCTCCTTGATGCTAGCACTCCCTATACTGTTGTTGTACATGTCTGCTAGTTTCTCTAGCTCATTGTCGGTACACCTATTTATGTCGTCGTATCTTATGCCATCAGGACCTGGAGCACTGTTTTTTTTTATCAGCGAAGCACAGCCTTGATTTTTTTCACTGTCACTGTGTCTTCATCCGAAGTGTTCTGGGCCTTGCATCTGTCTGAGGTGACCTCCTTGGCCAGATTTCGGCCTCCCATGTCTGTCTGGTTGCTCTGCTCAAGGTAGCGTTAAAAGAGGGCTTTGCCCTTGTCCTCTGTCAGATGAGGTCAGCACCTTGGAAGTCAGAAATGCTCTTATTCTTGACTACACCACTCATGCTTTTATGTAGTCGCCAGAATAATTTCAGTGACTTGTCTGTGCTTACTCTTTGACACACCTCTGCCCATTTTTCGCTTTTAACCACCTTGACCAGTTTTTTGAAGTAGCTTACTTTTGTGTGCATCTCTCTTTCTAAGTGCAAGCAGGGACTAGGATGACCAGCTCTGTTCTTCTTGGCATTTTGCCATCTCCTTACAGCACTACACTTATCCACCCAAGCCTTCTCCACCTCGAAACTCCACCATGGTGGCTGCTCCCAGCTTTTTTTCCTGCCCTGAAACGTTCTGCGCTTGTCACGTGTTATTTTACTCACCACATCTTGCCCTGTACTGTCATACTGGAACGTCTTTACCTTTAGCTTGTGCTGCCTGGTTCTGCCTTTCTCCACCAGTATGCTGCGAGGGTGGTGGTCGCTGCCATGGTGTCCTAGGACACCCCATCTACACACTGTAGTGAGTGAAGGTGAAACTAGTGCCAGATCAATAGCACTGTCCTCATCGCCCGGACGGCTTGCTGTCCTGGTGACACAGCCACTGCTGATACAAACCAGGTCGATGGTTTCAAGTGCAGTCTCGAGCTCCTCCCCCTGTGTATTGGAGGAAGTGTTTCCCCATGATCTGCCTTTAGCGTTGAAGGCACCACAGAAAATAACATTTCTCTCGTGGCCTAATATGCCACTTAAGCACTGCCACTTCTGGGCGTCCACAATGGCATTGCGGGCATAAACATTAACCAACACGAATGGTATGCTGGAATGAACTCTCAACGCCTGTATTTGTATATCGTCACTGTCCCAACTGGACATGTCTAGCTCTGACGCCACCATGCTGTCGCGAACGAGAATCGCTATTCCCAGATGTCGTCTGTTGTAGAAACATTTGAAGCCGGCAATTTGGAGTAGCTGATCGCCCAGTCTCGTCTCCTGGAGTGCTACAATGTCGTTCCTGTAAACTAGGGTTTCTAAAATAGAGCCCCGTTGTTTTACACTGGCACAGTTCCAATATAGAATACGGATATTCCTGAGTCCTAGACGGTGACACTTCTGTCTAAAACGCCTCAAACCACCACGCTTACCTTGCTTCTTTCTCCCTGCGCGGCTACCACGCCGCTTCGATATGTTGACTGCTGACCACTGGAAGAACACACGTTGTTCCGCCATGTTGAAAAAACGTAAACACAGACTGAGAAAACCACACACGCTGCTGAAAATTCACTCAAGGGTGGCTTCACTCGATGCACGAACTCCGTAGCACCCGCGCAGATCTTGAGTAGAAACTCCTGGTTTTACATCCTGGCACACCAATTACACGCAAGAGATGAATAAATCCATCCCCTACGCGAAAAAGTTAACGAACACAAAACAACACGACTGTCCGTCGCCATCTTGAAACCGGAAGCCTTAGAAAGTGACAGGTTCGAATCCCGGTGGGGTAAGCCCGGTGAACTTTCAATTGTTATGTTGTCTAGTGTGTCCTATCCTCTAATTCTATGAGCGCCAAGCAATAGATGTGAATTTATTTATGAGCTATATCTATGCCCTGCTACCACGTTCAAACACCTCTCTCTCTCTCTCTCTCTGACCCACAAGGTAGCCCAATGTTCTGACAGGGGGAAAGTATGATCGGACATTGACCCAGATTCACGTTCCCTGTCAAGCACAGTATAATTCCGCCCCTGTGTTACAGGGGTCCTTCAGGACAGCACAGAATAGTAACACTGTAACCTACCATATATGTCGTAAGGGGCGACTAAGGAGGGTTAGGTGAGACTGTGCCTCATAGCGTAGAAAACTAGCTGCAAATTCCAAGGTATTATGAACACGTCCACAGAGGGCGTATTGTGTGAGCTGGCACATAAACTCACAAGTATTGACTAGCACTCATAGGTGTAGATGTAGAAGGTGCAGAGATTAGAAGACGCGACAACACAAACTCTGATCAGTTGCCAAACCGGGATTTTCTTCTTCTGCTTCAACCGGAGTTTTTTTCGGACGTGATTGTGTTGTGTGTGCCTGTTTACAGCAGAGCTGTGTTCTTGCGCCGTTAGGCCGACACATCTGACTTCTGCGGCATTTGTTGACCGGGTTAACCGGGATTCAAACCTGTCACCTCTAAATGACGACAGCGCCTGGCTTCAGGGACAAAGTGTACTTCGAGGCATGGTCAACTCGGTGTGCTGTCTTAGTGGCCTCACAGGTTCCACAACAACTGATATCAGTGTAAGTTGACCGAGTGGAATGCTCCATTGGCAGATGAAAGGGGGAGGAGGAGAAAGAAGAAGTGGCTTGTCCTGTGTAATTAAAAAAAAGTTGGTTGCATATTCTTTACAGTATGTCGCAGTCAACCCCAGCAATTTTTTACTGTCATTTCTTGGCAAGTTTATGTTCAGTAGTTTGTCATTGCTTTCTGAAAGACCGACACACATACTATTGTTTGAAAACCAACGCAAGATGGTCTGCTTCCAAAATTGAAACTCAGCTGTGTTTCAAGCACTCTATACAGGATTACAAATTGTAACCTCTTCAACACAGAGTCTGGTGTCCTGTGCAGTAAGTACTTCATCACCGTAAGTCCTTTGAAAATTCTCTCCATCATAAGACAGGTGTCTGTCCTCTGTTGCTGTCATGCGTAAATTATCACCAAGACAGCAGCCCAAAGATGTCTATGGTGCAGATACTGGGGATTAATAAAACGATGGAATACATGCAGAATATTCACAGAGATTATGTTGAGAAATAAGGAGAGATATAAACATAATAATAGTTTTTAAGTTTGCATCTCAGACAGTGAGATACCTAAAATAACACGAAAAACATCATTAAAGACAGAGGTTAATATTATCAGGAGAATTATGTTGAGGAATATGGAGAGATATAAAAAAGAAGTCACTTAAAAGTCGGCAGGGTCGACTTCATTGCACATGGGTTTATCCCATATGGCTTGGTCTCTTTCTGCAGCGCTGAAAGCGTCGCACAAAGTATGAACTCCGTAGCTCCAGAGATGACCCTCAGGAGTCTCTGAAAAAATTCACTCACGAACCGAAGGATGCAGCCCGGAATCGAACCCACAATCTTCGGAGCCCGAGTCAAACGGCTTGACCATTTTGCCACGGAGACTCCCTAGGGGAGACTCCCTTTTTTTTAAGGAGAAATATACGCATAATAATAGTTTTTAAATTCTCATCTCAAACAGTGAGATACGTAAAATAACACGAAAAACACAATCAAAGACAGAGATTAATATTATCGGGAGAACATGGACGCAGCTGCAAAGAGATAACAAAAGATAGAATGGTTTGGTGGGTGATGGTTGAGGGTCTATGTGACTTACCCGCCTAATTGTTTTAATGAACTCAATTTACTGAAGATAAACCTGCTTTTGACTTGATGCTCATGAAACAGGTGTCAGCATTGCATCTATATACATCTATGTTGGGACATTTACGCCTTTCAGCCCACATCCGATAGACTTTCACAGAACAAGTTTCTCTTCCCTCTTGAATGTATACTAACAACATTTCACTGTGGGTAAAAAAGTCGCTTAAAGGTCGACAGGGTCGACTTCATTGCACCGGGGTTTATCCCATATGGCTCGACCTCTTCCCGCAGCGTGGAAAGCATCGCACAAATCACGAACTCCATAGCTCTAGCGACGACCCACAGAAGTCTCAGAAAAATTTTACTCGTGGACCGAAGGACGCGGCCCGGAATCGAACCCACAACCTTCGGAACCCGAGTCAAACGGCTTGACCACTTAGCCAAGGAGCCACCCTGTCTTCACTGTGGGTATATTTAATCAATTAAAAATGTATAATCAGGTGAGGGAATGGCAGCATCAGGTTAATCTACAGAACGAAAATGCCAACTGGATTCAAACCAGACACTATAGGAGTTAACAGTGGACCTCTAAGTCACCTTGACCTCAAAACTATTCATAAAATACAACAAAAACATCACTCACACCCGATAATCATCATCATGTGCCCTGTCTAATGGCACAGTTGCTCGTGTCTCTCTTGGTATTCTGGATCAATTCTACCTGGCATTCTCTCCAAACAAACAACCATCTATCTTAAGCATCAAGTATCATTTCTCTCCAGCTGCCTCCTCTACCACATATCTTTTCAGCTATTGATCTTTCCAGTCATCATGATGTTCTCCAATGCCTCTCCTCCCATTATACAACCAAAGAACACCGTCTCTTTCCTATGATTGTGTATAATGCTCTACTATCATAAGCCTCCTCCAGGCAATTGTTAGTTATTCTGGCTGTCTCAGACATTCACATTCTTCTCAGAAACCAGGCTCTTCTTAATTTGAATACTGAAGACACAAACAATAGATTGCACGATATATTGCCTGATATTTTTCGCTTCCTTCAAGCTAAAATATTCACATGCACACACAACAATGTCAACTGACTACTATGAATTTATCTAGTTATTTTAATTTATGCTGTGTGAATTCTGCAGTTTGTACCTGACGAGATGCGGCGAAATATGCCAGACAATAAATCGTGCAATCTATTGTGTCTTTGTTATTCAAATTCACTACAGGAAAATGTTTTGATCTTCCTAATTTGTAGTAGCCGGTCTCTGTGGCTAAGGGCTTATGGACGTGATTCGTGAGCTTGCTTACCCAAGTTCGAAAGACAGCTGCGACCGATTTGGCAGCAGACCGTGTCGCGCTAGGTTTTAACGTGTTGGTATGGGAGCCAGTCGGCAAACTACTGAACGTAAACTTGTCAAAGACATCAACAACAGCAGTAAAATGCTGGTGTTGACAGCGATGTCCTGTAAATAGGATATGGAAAAAATGTGTAGTTCCTTCTCAGAGACATCTTTAGAGCTCAAGTCTTTCTATAGCAGATACAAAGACAACTTATCACAAACATCAGAAAAAAAGGCAGCTATTATTGTTTGGCCTTCTTCTTCTTCTTCGTTCATCCGGAGTTTTTTTTCCCCGGACGTGATTGTGTTGTGCCTGTTTACAGCAGAGCTGCGTTCTTGCGCCGTTAGGCCGACACATCCGACTTCTGCGGGCATTTGTTGACCGGGTTAACCTTCCCAGGGTTGTTTGGCCTCATGTGAAGAAAAAAACTGTTACATGTGACACCTAAGAGATTTACAAAAAGAGATACAGAGGAAGACTAGGAGAGAAGATTCTTGACAGCCTTGTGTAATGGCACAGAAGGGTGTCAGCACATGACCTGACACATGCTGTTGAAGATCACAAGATGTAAAGAATCATGATTGTCCAACGATGTGAAGAATCATGATTGTCCAAAGATGTGAAGGAGCATGTGCATGCTAGTTTTCAAGACACTTTATGATGGTGGTTATAGCAGGCAACACACCATACCTTTATTGGCTTCTCTCTACACCATATCCTTTGGCTACTTTTCTCTGACCCAGGAAGTTATGACTTTTGTCTGGATCAAGAGGAATTAACATAACTGGTAAGGGCACTAGAGGATTTAGCGGCAACTTTTTGAATTGGGAGTTCCATTAATAACTAGAAGTGTGTGGGTTAATAAAACAGCAACCTGGGACCGAAAGAGTTAAACAGGCTGTAAGACACTAGAGCCATACATGGCTGAAAAATTTCTTCCACACATGGGGAAGGGGCTGAAGTAGCTCAGTGGCTAGCATGCTTGTCTGCTGGCCCAGATGTCATGGGTTCGAAGTCACAAGAGGTAGATAATTGACCTGACCTCCCAGGGAGACCCAGTCTAAGATTAGTACCAGGAAATGTCTTAGAGTTAAGGTGGTCAGCGGGATATTAACCACATCACTCCTCCAGTGCCAACTGGTTTATTAAAATATAGGGCCAGCCCGATATGTCCAGTGTGCCTCAATGTGAACTTTTAAAAAGTTCCTTTACTTTGTTTTAGTTCTTAAATAAACCGTGTATACATATGGATTGATACCAAAGACAGTAGTTTATTTACTCCAAGACTGCCCCAAATATGACATATCAAGGCAAACCTTCTGGTCTAGAGAAACGACAGTAGAAGCACAATTTTACAGACCACAAAGTAAATAAATAAAACTGAAGCTAATACAAGAGACAACACTGCAGACATAGACAATTACTTCAAGCAAACGCAAGAAGACTAAGAAAATGTCAGTAAAATTATAAATACAACATTAACATGTTGCAATGCAGATAACATACTTTGGACCTTTACAGAAAACGTATGGAAGGTAAGAGGAAACCATATTATTTCCCAAGATTAAGTGTGGGCAGCCACAAACCTAGATATGTGATGAACTGAGAAGCTTAGACACACAAGTCTTTAGTGCGAATAACCTGACATAATATAGCAAATATATCCACAACTACATAAAATACTAAAATCTGTACTGGCTGTTAATGTCTGCTACAGCCAAAAGTTGACAAACGGCCAGAAATACTGAATCCCTGAGAGACTCAACAAAGTTGGCTCAGACTTTAAGTGGCTTTTAAAAAGAGGAGATCCAGACAGCAAACAGACTTTCTCGTTTGTTCTTTTAAAGGCCACAGCCGACTAAAAATGAAAAACACAGAGCCTGCCAGCAAATAAACCTTGCGACTGCACTGTGTGAAGTAAACTTACAGGTACTGATTAGTGCTCATAGAAGACATACGACAGAAGTAGACATCAGAGGACACACTAGACAATATAACAATTTTCAGTTATGTGCACAAAAGAAACTGAACATGTCACTCTCGGGAAAGATAACCCGGTCAACAAATGCCCGCAGAAGTCGGATGTGTCGGCCTAATGGCGCAAGAACTCAGCTCTGCTGTTAACAGGCACACAACACAATCACGTCCGAAAAAAGTCTCGGATGAACACAGAAGAAGAAGAAGAAGAAGAAGAAGAAGAAGAAGAAGAAGAAGAAGAAGAAGAAGAAGAAGAAGAAGAAGAAGTCACTAAGTGCCCAATTTAAGAAACACTGGGAGAATTTGAAACCTTCAAGAAAATGGCTTTCCTACTGGGTTAATAAAACGTCACTGCTACCCACCTAAATCATCATCCGGTGAAACATCATTCTCCAACCTTCAAGTATTTATAACATTAACCTTTTGAGGTAAAGGCAGAATGGAAAGACAGAAAAAATATTAGCATACCACAAACTTAAATAAAGCTTAAATGGATAGAGAACTGAATGCTGCAAGATTTGCTGAGGAGAAGATCCATCGACTAATTAACTAACTAACTATAAGCCCTACTGACACAGGAAAACACCACTAGAGACTTCTTTGACTACTGACCAGACTATTTACTGAAGGTAAACTTGCCAAGAGATCATAACAGTAAAAAGTGTTGGTGTTGACTGCGACGTCCTGGAAAGGATATGCAACTAACTTGTAACTGACCCAGACTAATAACTGTCTGGGGCTTAAAGGGTTAATTACCAAAAGAATAAAGGCTACTATATTATGTTCTGCCATACAAAAACAAACCATTAAGGGTATTTATTTTGAACACAATCATTTAAAGATGAACTTACCCTGGGCACTCCGTCTCCGGGTAGTTTCTCTAAAATCGTAAAGTGACTCAGAAGATGGACTGAGGTTGGGGCTTAAGTTAATAAGCGGTGGACTGTGGGTACTAATAAGACTTTCATTGCTATCAAGTGTCAAAGCAGCTGTTGCTGCTGAAGTGGAGATGTGTTCTACTGTACTTGCAAGACACAGGTCATCTGGTCTTGACCCTAGGTCCAAATCATCAGCGTAGCAGGGCAAAAAATGATGGTGGTGGTGGTTGGAATGATACTGGACATATGGTGTGTCCTGTGATGACTCTACTGGCATAATCCACACCACCTATTGTCTTAACCTGAAAGCAAACAAAAACATTTGCGCTAACATTATTTCTATTTCTATCTAACTGACAACAAATGATTAGTTGTCTACAAAGGAAGTCTCCTGGGTGCACTAAAGTACAGAAAATTTAAAACATTTTGATTAAAAATTAGTTGCATCTCCTTTACAGGCACTCACAGTCAAGCCAGTATTTTTTGCCTGTTTGTGATTTTGGCAAGTTTATTTCAGTAGTTTGCTACTGCTTTCTGAACAACAGGCACTCATACCATTGTATAAAAACCAGCACAAGGCGGTCTGCTTCCACATCGCCTACAGCTGTCTTTTGCTTGATGCAGAATTGTGAATTGCTTTCGCAATCCCTTTGTCACAGTGCTGGCTTTGATTAAATTAACACATAAAAGGCATGACTCTTCTGCTTCATACACCTTCAGACGGGAGCCTGAATATATTAAAAAATGTATGAGTCAACTTGAGGTTATCGTCATCCCAGTGTGTCCTCAAGTGGAGCAGGTGTTCGACACTCTTGCAGTAAATGTGTAACAGCCATTTCACAAATACAATTACAGTCATCAATATCTTCCACCTTTAGTTTCCTGAACAAGTGATGTATGTGACTATACAATGTAAAATGCACTCCACACCAACCACTAAGTTAACATTAAACACTCTGACCTATAATGTTCATAAATGGCAGAAAAAAATGGAATAACTATAACAAATGACTTAAGAGCAATAACCTAACCTGCTTAACCATTTAAAAATACTCTTAACAGTCACAGAAATGTCCATGGTGCTCTACAAAGCAACAAGAGCACATTCAGGTCGATAAACAAAATGTTATTACATTAAGAGAAAGGTTGCCTGCTGGGTTGCCTACTCTTGGCAATCCCACATCATTGTTTTAAAGTCCCCTGCAGTTGTTCCAGAGACAGTTAGAGAAAGGTCAATTCTCTGAGAAACCATTAAGTTAGAGTGGTCGGAATATCAAGTTTAAAGTTTACCCATAAAATTACACCTGTACTGAAAGATTATAAATAGTAATTCAATAACAACTAAGCCCTTGTTTGTTTGACTTCAATATTTAAATATCACATATTAACATTTGTCATGATTAAGCTGCAATAATCACATCTCAGAAACTGCAGCAGTACAGTGGCAAACATACCTGACTGCTGCAGTACAGTGGCAAACATACCTGAAGGCTGCAGCAACACAGTGGCAAACATACCTGACTGCTGCAGCAGTACAGTGGCAAACATACCTGACTGCAGCAGCAGTACAGTGGCAAACATACCTGACTGCTGCAGCAACACAGTGGCAAACATACCTGACCGCTGCAGCAACACAGTGGCAAACATACCTGACTGCTGCAGCAGTACAGTGGCAAACATACCTGACTGCTGCAGCAACACAGTGGCAAACATACCTGACTGCAGCAGCAGTACAGTGGCAAACATACCTGACTGCTGCAGCAACACAGTGGCAAACATACCTGACTGCTGCAGCAACACAGTGGCAAACATACCTGACTGCAGCAGCAGTACAGTGGCAACCATACCTGACTGCAGCAGCAGTACAGTGGCAAACATACCTGACTGCAGCAGCAGTACAGTGGCAAACATACCTGACTGCAGCAACACAGTGGCAAACATACCTGACTGCTGCAGCAACACAGTGGCAAACATACCTGACTGCTGCAGCAACACAGTGGCAAACATACCTGACTGCTGCAGCAACACAGTGGCAAACATACCTGACTGCTGCAGTACAGTGGCAAACATACCTGACTGCTGCAGCAACACAGTGGCAAACATACCTGACTGCAGCAGCAGTACAGTGGCAAATATACCTGACTGCTGCAGCAACACAGTGGCAAACATACCTGACTGCTGCAGCAGTACAGTGGCAAACATGCCTGACTGCTGCAGCAACACAGTGGCAAACATACCTGACTGCTGCAGCAGTACAGTGGCAAACATGCCTGACTGCTGCAGCAACACAGTGGCAAACATACCTGACTGCTGCAGCAGTACAGTGGCAAACATACCTGACTGCTGCAGCAACACAGTGGCAAACATACCTGACTGCTGCAGCAACACAGTGGCAAACATACCTGACTGCTGCAGCAACACAGTGGCAAACATACCTGACTGCTGCAGTAGTACAGTGGCAAACATACCTGACTGCTGCAGCAACACAGTGGCAAACATACCTGACTGCTGCAGTAGTACAGTGGCAAACATACCTGACTGCTGCAGCAACACAGTGGCAAACATACCTGACTGCTGCAGCAGTACAGTGGCAAACATACCTGACTGCTGCAGCAGTACAGTGGCAAACATACCTAACTGCTGCAGCAACACAGTGACAAACATACCTGACTGCTGCAGCAGTACAGTGGCAAACATACCTGACTGCTGCAGCAGTACAGTGGCAAACATACCTGACTGCTGCAGCAGTACAGTGGCAAACATACCTGACTGCTGCAGCAACACAGTGGCAAACATACCTGACTGCTGCAGCAACACAGTGGCAAACATACCTGACTGCTGCAGCAACACAGTGGCAAACATACCTGACTGCTGTAGCAACACAGTGGCAAACATACCTGACTGCTGCAGCAGTACAGTGGCAAACATACCTGACTGCTGCAGCAACACAGTGGCAAACATACCTGACTGCTGCAGCAGTACAGTGGCAAACATACCTGACTGCTGCAGCAACACAGTGGCAAACATACCTGACTGCTGCAGCAGTACAGTGGCAAACATACCTGACTGCTGCAGCAGTACAGTGGCAAACATACCTGACTGCTGCAGTAGTACAGTGGCAAACATACCTGACTGCTGCAGTAGTACAGTGGCAAACATACCTGACTGCTGCAGTAGTACAGTGGCAAACATACCTGACTGCTGCAGCAACACAGTGGAAAACATACCTGACTGCTGCAGCAGTACAGTGGCAAACATACCTGACTGCTGCAGCAACACAGTGGCAAACATACCTGACTGCTGCAGCAGTACAGTGGCAAACATACCTGACTGCTGCAGCAGTACAGTGGCAAACATACCTGACTGCTGCAGCAGTACAGTGGCAAACATACCTGACTGCTGCAGCAGTACAGTGGCAAACATACCTGACTGCTGCAGCAACACAGTGGCAAACATACCTGACTGCTGCAGCAGTACAGTGGCAAACATACCTGACTGCTGCAGCAACACAGTGGCAAACATACCTGACTGCTGCAGCAACACAGTGGCAAACATACCTGACTGCTGCAGCAACACAGTGGCAAACATACCTGACTGCTGCAGCAGTACAGTGGCAAACATACCTGACTGCTGCAGCAACACAGGGGCAAACATACCTGACTGCTGCAGCAGTACAGTGGCAAACATACCTGACTGCTGCAGCAACACAGTGGCAAACATACCTGACTGCTGCAGCAACACAGTGGCAAACATACCTGACTGCTGCAGCAGTACAGTGGCAAACATACCTGACTGCTGCAGCAACACAGTGGCAAACATACCTGACTGCTGCAGCAACACAGTGGCAAACATACCTGACTGCTGCAGCAACACAGTGGCAAACATACCTGACTGCTGCAGCAACACAGTGGCAAACATACCTGACTGCTGCAGCAGTACAGTGGCAAACATACCTGACTGCTGCAGCAACACAGGGGCAAACATACCTGACTGCTGCAGCAGTACAGTGGCAAACATACCTGACTGCTGCAGCAACACAGTGGCAAACATACCTGACTGCTGCAGCAGTACAGTGGCAAACATACCTGACTGCTGCAGCAACACAGGGGCAAACATACCTGACTGCTGCAGCAGTACAGTGGCAAACATACCTGACTGCTGCAGCAACACAGTGGCAAACATACCTGACTGCTGCAGCAACACAGTGGCAAACATACCTGACTGCTGCAGCAGTACAGTGGCAAACATACCTGACTGCTGCAGCAGTACAGTGGCAAACATACCTGACTGCTGCAGCAGTACAGTGGCAAACATACCTGACTGCTGCAGCAACACAGTGGCAAACATACCTGACTGCTGCAGCAGTACAGTGGCAAACATACCTGACTGCTGCAGCAACACAGTGGCAAACATACCTGACTGCTGCAGCAGTACAGTGGCAAACATACCTGACTGCTGCAGCAGTACAGTGGCAAACATACCTGACTGCTGCAGCAACACAGTGGCAAACATACCTGGCTGCTGCAGCAGTACAGTGGCAAACATACCTGACTGCTGCAGCAACACAGTGGCAAACATACCTGACTGCTGCAGCAGTACAGTGGCAAACATACCTGACTGCTGCAGCAGTACAGTGGCAAACATACCTGACTGCTGCAGCAGTACAGTGGCAAACATACCTGACTGCTGCAGCAACACAGTGGCAAACATACCTGACTGCTGCAGCAGTACAGTGGCAAACATACCTGACTGCTGCAGCAGTTAAGTGGCAAAAATACCTGACTGCTGCAGCAGTACAGTGGCAAACATACCTGACTGCTGCAGCAGTACAGTGGCAAACATACCTGACTGCTGCAGCAACACAGTGGCAAACATACCTGACTGCTGCAGTAGTACAGTGGCAAACATACATGACTGCTGCAGCAGTACAGTGGCAAACATACCTGACTGCTCCAGCAACACAGTGGCAAACATACCTGACTGCTGCAGTAGTACATTGGCAAACATACCTGACTGCTGCAGCAGTACAGTGGCAAACATACCTGACTGCTGCAGCAACACAGTGGCAAACATACCTGACTGCTGCAGCAGTACAGTGGCAAACATACATGACTGCTGCAGCAGTACAGTGGCAAACATACCTGACTGCGGCAGCAACACAGTGGCAAACATACCTGACTGCTGCAGCAGTACAGTGGCAAACATACATGACTGCTGCAGCAACACAGTGGCAAACATACCTGACTGCTGCAGCAACACAGTGGCAAACATACCTGACTGCTGCAGCAACACAGTGGCAAACATACCTGACTGCTGCAGCAGTACAGTGGCAAACATACATGACTGCTGCAGCAGTACAGTGGCAAACATACCTGACTGCGGCAGCAACACAGTGGCAAACATACCTGACTGCTGCAGTAGTACAGTGGCAAACATACCTGACTGCTGCAGCAACACAGTGGCAAACATACCTGACTGCTGCAGCAGTACAGTGGCAAACATACCTGACTGCTGCAGCAGTACAGTGGCAAACATACCTGACTGCTGCAGCAGTACAGTGGCAAACATACCTGACTGCTGCAGCAACACAGTGGCAAACATACCTGACTGCTGCAGCAACACAGTGGCAAACATACCTGACTGCTGCAGCAGTACAGTGGCAAACATACCTGACTGCTGTAGCAACACAGTGGCAAACATACCTGACTGCTGCAGCAACACAGTGGCAAACATACATGACTGCTGCAGCAACACAGTGGCAAACATACCTGACTGCTGCAGCAACACAGTGGCAAACATACCTGACTGCTGCAGTAGTACAGTGGCAAACATACCTGACTGCTGCAGCAGTACAGTGGCAAACATACCTGACTGCTGCAGCAGTACAGTGGCAAACATACCTGACTGCTGCAGTAGTACAGTGGCAAACATACCTGACTGCTGCAGCAACACAGTGGCAAACATACCTGGCTGCTGCAGCAGTACAGTGGCAAACATACATGACTGCTGCAGCAGTACAGTGGCAAACATACCTGACTGCGGCAGCAACACAGTGGCAAACATACCTGACTGCTGCAGTAGTACAGTGGCAAACATACCTGACTGCTGCAGCAACACAGTGGCAAACATACCTGACTGCTGCAGCAGTACAGTGGCAAACATACCTGACTGCTGCAGCAGTACAGTGGCAAACATACCTGACTGCTGCAGCAGTACAGTGGCAAACATACCTGACTGCTGCAGCAACACAGTGGCAAACATACCTGACTGCTGCAGCAACACAGTGGCAAACATACCTGACTGCTGCAGCAGTACAGTGGCAAACATACCTGACTGCTGTAGCAACACAGTGGCAAACATACCTGACTGCTGCAGCAACACAGTGGCAAACATACCTGACTGCTGCAGCAACACAGTGGCAAACATACCTGACTGCTGCAGCAACACAGTGGCAAACATACCTGACTGCTGCAGCAACACAGTGGCAAACATACCTGACTGCTGCAGCAATACAGTGGCAAACATACCTGACTGCTGTAGCAACACAGTGGCAAACATACCTGACTGCTGCAGCAACACAGTGGCAAACATACCTGACTGCTGCAGTAGTACAGTGGCAAACATACCTGACTGCTGCAGCAGTACAGTGGCAAACATACCTGACTGCTGCAGCAGTACAGTGGCAAACATACCTGACTGCTGCAGTAGTACAGTGGCAAACATACCTGACTGCTGCAGCAACACAGTGGCAAACATACCTGACTGCTGCAGTAGTACAGTGGCAAACATACCTGACTGCTGCAGCAGTACAGTGGCAAACATACCTGACTGCTGCAGCAGTACAGTGGCAAACATACCTGACTGCTGCAGTAGTACAGTGGCAAACATACCTGACTGCTGCAGTAGTACAGTGGCAAACATACCTGACTGCTGCAGTAGTACAGTGGCAAACATACCTGACTGCTGCAGCAGTACAGTGTTTACTTCTATAGAACGTTCGATTACGGCTCTCAGTATATACACAGCATTTGCTGTACCCTTGCCTTCTACAAACCCACATTGTTCTTCTATTTCAGGTTGTATTTTCCTCCTAACTCTTTGCATGATAATTCTTAGCAAAATCTTCGTGATGTGACTCATTATATTAATTGTTCGATGTTGATCACATTCCAAGGCTCCGGATTTCTTTGGGATTGCAATACAGAATTACATAACTCCTGAGGTATATTTCCAGTATCATATATTGTATTAAGCAGACTGGTAACTTTATCTATTCCATATTCTTCTAAAGCATTAATCATTTCTGTTGTGACGCTGTCTGAATCAGGGGTCTTGCCAGATTTCATATGGTTAAGAGCATTCTGAACCTCCATCTTCAAAATTGCTGGTCCTTCATTATTATTTTGAACATTATACTGTTCGTCTCTGTTATCGTCATAAAGGTTTTTCACGTAATCTGACCATACATGTAAGATCTGATCTTTTTCTATTATGACTCTTCCATCTTTTGTCTTTAGGCAGCCTGCTGATGTACTTGTTCTTTGATTAGTAAGCTCCTGAATTCTTTTGTGCATTAGTTTCGCATTTTTACTGTTGTGTTGTTCTTCAATTTCTCTGCACTATATTTATATAGGGATCTAGTATTTTGTTTTTTGAATTTTCAAAATTGTCACTTCAGTCATTTCTGTACTGCAAAACAATGACTCTTCTTCAGAGGGAAAGCTAAATTTGGCCCAATGTTGTTCTGTCCTAAAAGGGTTAAAGTTCCAACAGGAATATAGTGGGTTATTGTAACTGCAAAACAGCTTAAAAGGCTTAACCATGCATCGATCATATTCTATCTATCTCTCTCCCACAAACACATGACATATATAAACACACACAATACTAATTACTGACAAACTGTTCTTTATATTAAACAGGTACAGCAATTATATTTAAATTTTGTTTATTACCAACAGCATTAAAACAATTGCTCAAATGGATTCTGGCTGAGAAAGTAAGAACGGTAGTTCACTTAAGTTCACTGGCCTTATAAGAACCGTTATTAGTTCACATCACTGAATGAGATCCGTTAGTTATTGAAACTCCTCAAAAAAGTGAACATTGCTGTACTACGACTTTATTTGTGGTAACTTTACCCGCGCCAAGCCTACACAAAATATATGTATCATTCAGAAACACTCCTCTCGGGAAGTTGAAATACTAAGTCCAGGTTGAGCTCTCCTGTACTGACTGTACTGTATCTGCATCTAGTTACGTAGTAACCTTGGTAAACTAAAACATGAACCCAGTTTCGTTCTAAACATTTCACTTTTTATACAGTAGATACACATTTTTACAAAGCTCATACACGGGACAGACATAACAAAGATTCAGCTCAACGGAATGAGAATAAACCGACGTAGTATAACTAAGGCCGTGCCGTCGTCCGCCTAGTGGAAATGCCTTTCTTATTGGCCGCTAGTACTGCGCAACGACTACACTAGGCCCTCGACTTGCCTGGCTTGCAGACACATTTGACTTGGCTTTGCGTGCGAGGCAGCCCAATGTAAGACGAATAAACTTTATAAACCAACGGGCATTGCGATCGCGCATTTTTTAGATATTATTATATGCAAGAAACAGTACTTACCCCACTACGCTGCAATGCATCAATGTTTCTAAGCATTGGTAATTGTAATTATGTATAATCCGCCAAGAATAACGGCTCCACCCCAACCGTGGTCGCCCGCCTGAGACCTGAACTGGGAATGAGGAAACAGAAGAAATCCAATACAATCTTCTGTTCCCGGAGGGCACCCTAGAACGTCACTTCCTGTTCCCAATATGAGAAGGGGAAAGGCGGTAAAATTGAGGGAAGCAATGGGGGAGATGGCGATGATTGTAAATCTAATCGCTAATTTTAATTAAATATATATCTTTATTGGGCGAATTAAATAGTAGGAGACCTACAACACGCGGAAAGAAAATTAAAAACAGAGATGAATCATATGAGAGAGTTTAGCCGACGGATCAACATCACGGCACGCGGGTGTAACCCATAAGAACTCCGTTCTACTCCTAACTCAAACCTGAGTCTGGAGAAACTTACCTCAGTGCACGAACTCCGTAGCGCCGGCGAGGATCCTGAAATACTTTGGGTATATTTTTAATTCGAAATTTTGCCCGGGCAGCGCCGTTAGGCTACTCTTTTCGATTTCCAACTGCCAATGGACTTTTTACGTGCGTAACAACACACACGGGCGTCCGATCTCACTACCCTGAGACCAGGAGACTTTTTTTTTTACTAGAAGTCCACGTGAAAAAAAGTACCGGGGCTTGAACTCGAGGCGGACACCATACCTCGAAACCACTCAGTCTCCCCGACCCCCGACATTTAAAAAAAATGTTGCATATCCCTTACAGGACGTTGCAGTCAACACCAGCATGATTCAGCTGCTGTTGATGTACACGTTTTACGTTCAGTAGTTTGCCATTGCTTTCTGAACGACCGGCTCCCATACCAACACGTTATAACACAACGTGACTCAGTCTGCTGCACAAATCGATCGCAGCTGAGTTTCGAACGCTTGGTAAGCGGCTCACGAAACGCGTTCGCAAGCCTTTGACCACGGAGACCAGTATCCCTCCCCTCCCAGACATAGGGATAGCAAAATATAGGACGGCTTGGCTTGAGTTGAAGGCATGATGTGCCCCATATGGGTGATAAGAGACAAAAGTATAAAAAGAGAATATATTTTTCTCTTCCACACGTGGAAACATTATACATAAAGTTTCCCTCTTGTCATTCGATGTTTGCTAGGAAAATTATTCGTATATATCTGTGTAGCCTGTTATATACGTATGTCTCTAATTTTAATTTCTTCTTTTTAGTTGCATATCTTTTACATGACGTCACAGCCAACCCCAGCATGTTTGGCTGTTCGTGATTTCTTGGCAAGTTTACGTTCAGTAGTCTGCCATTGCTTTATGAATGACCGGCACCCATACCATTTTCAGGAAAAATACGCAAGGCGGTCTGCTGCCAAATCGCATGCAGCTGTGTTTTGAACGCGGGTATGCGGGCTTACGAACAACATCTGAAAACCCCTTCGCCACTGCACGTCCTTGGCAGAACGTTGCGATCAACCCCAACCGCAGGTTGATTTGCAAGTTTTACTTCAGTAGTTTGCCATTGCTTTAGTAACGAGAAGTCGACACTGAAGTTCATATGAACGGTATAGGGAATTAACCCAGTACTCCGTCGTCAACGCACCGGAAGTTTAATCGCATTAAGCATCACGGCCACGCTGACTTCTTAGTGGGCTATTTCAACAGAATAGGTGGAATAGAGAATTAGCCTTATGTGGGAAAATACTAGGCAAGAGAAGCGTAGGAAGACAGAAAACTGCGTATTTGGAAATCTTCAACCGCTAAACAACAAATAATAATAATATAAGTAATGTCAACCTCATTAACATATCAGATGACGAACAGATCGGAGAGTCACCATCGCCGATGTCTGCTCCAGACTTTTCACATGAAGAAGAATTTGTCATTTTAATGCTATTAATCTACATTTGCTTGGTCTTCTTTAGCTTGTAACCATAACTTTTTGTATCATAATTTTACTCACCATTGCCTGTGAAATATAAATACATTACACAATGTACCGAAATGATTTATCTTAACATAATGTAAACAAACATGGGATTAGTATCCTATCACCTGTGACTTTTTGTCATATCCCATTTACAAAGAATCGAACGGGTTACTACTGGACTGGTATATGTAACAGGAGGAGAAATATTAAGGATAGGAAGATGCAATTTCCTATACTTAGGTGCTCAAAGATGAAGAAGCGCAACACTGACTTCTATTGGGCCAGAGAAGAAAAGGATAATAAGAAGAAAGAGAGAAAGAGCACTTTATATATTCTCCTCAGTTAACAAGAAAAGGGATAAAGAGTTAGACAGAAGATTCCAGGAGTTCTCCAGGCGGGGAGTATACTGTTGTATACCCCAGACAAAAGATTACACTGTCGGGCTGTAACAGGATCACTGAGTTTGCACAACAAACTCTAATCTAAACAAAACAAATTAATACAAAATTAGACTTTTATTGACATGACTGCATGATTCAGGGACAAACAGACACCCTGACACGCCACACAACTGACATATACAGAAATAGGAAACTACGTTCTTACAGTAGATATCACTCACTGCTGCCTAACATCGCTGTGAACATTACCAGGTACCCATCTACACAAACCGGCAAGAACATGGCAACACGGAAGCCTCAGTATAAACAACAACTGTAACAACAGGTATGGACTTTCTATCGATCTCATCTCAGGACTCATGGATAGTCGATTCTTACCGAAATGGGAATCTGACATCCCAGTTAGGGATAACTGCTGCCTAGCACTGACTACAGGGGCGATGTCTCTAAATGACAGTGAGGCCTCAAACATGTTCAGTTGAGTCGAAGGGTACCCTCAATACCCACACAAGACACCCGCATCACATAGGCCGACTGGGACCAGATACAGCAAACATAACAGAACTATAACCCTAACAGCAGAGATATAGTGGCATAAACAGGTATATGAATGGGGGTGTGAGCTGGGGCTCAAGTTTGCTCTACAAACAACAACTATGGCCAAGGGTCACTACCTAGAGCGGGCTTACAAACTGCCAATCATTTTCATGGATTTCCTCGGTCCTTTTGGGCTTGTGTACCCCATCGACTGCGCTGTAGACCGCAGGCCAGTCTTTATTAAATTTAGAGACATTGGTGACTCCCTGCTCTGGTCCAATAACTGTGGAGGGCTGGTTCAAGCCTCCCTATTTGATGGTATCTCATAATCCCTCCCTCGGCCACGGTTGTTACAGTTGGAGAGAGCGGAAAACTGACGTGCACTCCTTTTTATCAATGTTTCCAGAGCGGCTTCCCATTATACCCCAGGGCACTGCAAGGGACGCCGGTATTGGTAACATCACCATCATCATGTGTCGCGTTAGGCGATCACATATTAATGCAATAAAATGTTGGTCTAAATTCGCGCATAGGCGTTGGGAAACTATTTTTAAAAAGGTGTGTTGATGTAACGGTCAGTTCTTCATGCTGACAGTGGCTAATGTTAGATGCCAGATCTCGGCTTGTCTGCTGCGGATTTTCATCTCGAGCGTGAACTTTGTTGTATCTGTGTTTGTGTAGTACATTGTTGATAGAATGTCCTGATAACCTCGTTTTTTGTAGCCAGGCCTTCTTCGGCTGGTGTAGCTACAAAGCGGCAGCTTATTGAGCTTCTCTTAAGCAATATGTCCGAATCATTCAAATGTTTGACTCTACAAATGTATAGCAGAGTGCGCTTTCTACGATAGTTCTTCTTCTGCTGCTGCGTTCATCCGGAGTTTTTTTTTCCGGACGTGATTGCGTTGTGCCTGTTTACAGCAGAGCTGCGTTCTTGCGCCGGTAGGCCGACTTCTGCGGGCATTTGTTGACCGGGTTAACCTTCCCGGCTACGATAGTTCTAACGCCATGATTACGAAACAATAAAATTGTATCAAAATATCTTAGATACATTTCATCATCTATCAGGATTATTTATACACGAGTGCAGTTACATAGATATTAAAAAGCCTAATTCAGTCTTCTCTTGTCTGCCCTGGGATATTACATACATATATTGTCTTCAGTTGATTACATACACAAGCCCCGTCGCTGTTCTATTAGAAATGTTTACGGCAATTGCTGGCCTTCTTCTTCTTCCTCTTCTTAATTTGTCCGTTATCCCCACGGGTGAAATGGTAGTTTCGATCAAAGGCACGGATGAAACTTAAGACCGTTGTCATGCGTATAAAAGGATACCCTGTACCACATTTTTTTTCGGGCGCCAGAGAGCTCTGTACTTGTTTTACCGAACCCCAGGCAAGACTTCTGCCATACTTCTAGGTCGTTCACCACAGATAGATGCCCATCATTGACCTCAACCGAACTGGCAAGGGAGCTCCTGTGTTTGTGGCCACTAGAGATGCAGTGATCAGAAACCATTCTGACCAACGCAACCCCAAATCAAGGGTAAATAATATTCATCGAAGTTGTTCTCTACTGATTTTACAAAATGGGTCTGATTGCCGAATGTGATTCTTACTACATGACCGTTTGCGATGAAGGTATAATGAATTTGAAATCTGAACAGAACAGTAAGGTGGCTGCGCAGTGCTTGAGTGCGCATAGAACAGGACCAGGTACAAGTACGGTACGAAAACGATACGTGTTTAATACTTGTTAACCGAGTGCTTCCAATAGTGCTTCCATATTGACGTGGATAGGCCTTAGGTTCATAACAGAATGCGATCGGCGTTGCCAGTAGTGGGTTGTGCTCAATATTTAAATTTCAAATCCCGAAACAACCACATAATTAATACTTGTTAGTTGTTAATTAACCAAAAGCAGTATAAGCTAAGCTTATTGTTTTGCATTTTTTTAAAGCTAAAAATATTAAAACAAAACAAATATTAACTTGACAAATTCCTCCGAAGTCGGAGAGTGTCTGCCTGTACGGCGAGGAACCACCAGCCACCAGTCTGCGCACCAATAAGCCAGACATGGGACAACGGATGGAACGCAAAGACATCATACTGATGTTGGACAACAGGATGCCTTCATCCGACATACAGGACTTCGCGTTGGAGCTCAAGCCAATGAACACAAGCAAGCAAGCAACTTGACAAATTCAAAAAGAGGCATATGCCATTACACATTTTTAACAAAGCCAAGAAACAAGCCAAAACGCCAAACTGATTTTTCTGACGCTAAACCTTGTTTTTTATATTTTAAAAGCCAAATTTGTTAGATTTGGCGTTAAAAAGCCAATCTGGCAACCCTGATGACAGTTTCAAATGTCCACCGAACAAGAGTCCTACTAAATGAAAAATAGAAATAAATATCAGCGACTGAATAGAAAACCGAGCCTCGGATACCTATTCTTAAAATTGAAGCAAAGGCCCTAGATATCCATGATCTGCTATACTGAATGTTCCAAGGCATATAGGTGGCAAAAACATCTCATAAGCCACCAAACTGAAAATTACTGAATTAGCAAAGTCATTAGGTGGAGAGTTTGACCTGAGCCTCCTTTTGTAGGGGTTATCAAAGTCATAAGTCTACTGACTGCGTCCTTCTGGTCTCTAAAGGTGCAGTCTATGGTGAACGGAATGCTCAATATAAGGAAGTGAAGCAGCACTAAGCAGCCATGTGCAGAACGTGACGATTCCTCGAGTGAGCCCAGTACCAGAGCATCACGTGTCAGCTCTGTACTTATACAACATTCATGAATGGCAAGCAATTCCGGAGCTTTGCCCAATTTCCACTGAGTGTCGACCAGCATGCTGTTCTCGACGGGCCAGCTTGGGTTGTTCTCGACGGGTCAGCTGGGGTTGAGGGAGGGGGTCATCTGTAGATGGAGGGTGTATGATAACGTCACAAGTTTGAGTCCGGGAACGTCCTTCGAAATTCCCGTGAAAGTTAACTCTGTCAACAAAAGCCCAAAGAAGTCGGATATGTCGGCCGTATGGTGCAAATATTGCAGCACTTCTGTAAACAGGTAAAACGAAATTTAGTTCAAAACAAAACATATCAGACGAACGAAGAACAAAAGTAAGATGAAAACAACAGTCACATCAAGCATTCCTATCTTTAGCTATTTTCTGCAGCTCTTTTCATGTCCTCTTCATATTATTCAGCTCTGTCTTTAATTCTCTTCTCCTCGTGTCTTTTTAGATCTCCCTCTGTTTCATTCTCCTAGTACGTTTCAGACAAGGGTATGTATAGTTATACCATATTCTGATTTTTCTCATGTGTGTCCTATTCAGCGTAAGCATCTTTTCCACATCTTTTGATTCATTGGAATGTATTTGTTTCTTTCTATAAGTTCTCCTCGTACATTAATGATTATGTAATAACACTTTAATTCCACTATTCTGTGCAGGGCAGACTAATGAATGTTTGTACTTTATTAGTAATTCTTGTAGTCGTTCTCCATGTTTCTAATCTAAATAGTCGCATGTATTTTGCAATCAATCCCAGCATTTATTTGCTGTTTGTGAACTTGTATGCAATTTTATATTCAGTAGTTTGCCATTACTTACTAAAGTATCGACGCTCATACATACTATAGTGAAAGTCGACCCAAAGCGACCTGCTACCAATTCACCTGCAGCTAACTTCGAACCCAGATCTATGCAATAGTACCGATTTAACTGTTGCCTCCTGCCTATAGTACCTTGCAGTGTAGGGCAAGGGGGATCTTGAGCCTGAGGAATTAAGGCCGCCTGGCTAGTGCAGTCGCCACGAACTGTGCAGGTTAGGATTTTCTTCTTGCCCCCGACAGAAAAAACATCCACACCTTACCGAGGGTTCTCACCCGGCGTTCTTAGCCATACGTCCAGCCATTCCCCATGTAACCGATTTAACACTGGGGTTAAATATTCTAGCCGGCTTCATGGCCTAGAGGTTAGCGACTTTTCTCCGTAATCTCGTATACTCTCGTAAGTAACGTGACGACGGTGAGAATCAGCAGTGGTTCGAATCGCGTCGGTAACTTACAGGGTATGTGAGCCGGCCGCTCAGAAAGCAATGGCAAACTACTGAGCGTAATCTTGCCAAGAAATCAACAATCAGCTGAAAGATGCTGATGTTGACAGCGATGTCCTGTAAAGGATATGCAGACTTTTTTTTGTTTAATGTTCTAATTTTGATGTTAAATCTAATTTCCCTTGACGTCCACAAATTCAATAGTGATGTGAAATATACTCTTGCCTCTTGTAGTCGTGTTGTGATATCTCTGTCTATTCCTTCACCTTTGTCTACATTGCTACCTAAAGAGATGGATGATTTAGCCTCTTGAAGTGAGGTTTCACCAAGGAAGATCGAGTTGTTGTTTGCTTGGTTTAATGTTTTCAATATCAACACCTGCGAGATGAGATGCGTGAGAAGAGCTGCCAACTTAACTATCTGAGAGAGGGAGAGAGTAAGAAATGCTGTTATCAGACAGACAGTGGGATCAACACCTCGTGCCACATTTATTGAAAGACAGAAGATCAAATGGTTCGGCCATATAGTTAGAATGCAACACCATCAACTACCATCATTGGCGCATTTGATGTCATGTGTGTGAAATCAGAGTAATATCGTCATAATCATCGTCGTCGTCGTCGTCCGCGTCGTCGTCATCATCATCATCATCATCATCATCATCATCATCATCATCATCATCATCATCATCATCATCATCATCATCATCATCATCATCATCATGTGCCATGCCGATAAACGTGGGAGGTCATGTTTCGCCATCTCACCCGATCACCAGAGTCGTGAATCAGCTCAGTGTTCCTTCCTCGACCATGCCAAATGGCCAAGGCATCCAGGTATTTACTTCTCTGCCCTCCCCTTGTTCTCTTCCCCTCGATCTTGTCAGTTGTCACCAAGTTCTCCAATTTATTTCTTCTCATAACGTGACCAAAATTGTTGACTGTCTACGTCTAATTTCTCTAATCAGTTTATGGTTTTCATGTGTTTCTTGTAGGACTTTGTCATTGAT
Organism: Cepaea nemoralis; assembly: GCA_014155875.1. Classification (NCBI taxonomy): domain Eukaryota; kingdom Metazoa; phylum Mollusca; class Gastropoda; order Stylommatophora; family Helicidae; genus Cepaea; species Cepaea nemoralis. The sequence goes on from JACEFZ010026498.1 coordinate 659,999, forward strand.
TTTTCTGTCTGTCCATGGTATACTTTGCATTTTCCACAGAAACCACATCTCCACAGCCATCAGATGTTTTTCAGCTTGTCTGCTCATTGTCCACGCCTCATATCCATATAAAAGCACAGGTTCTCTTGTATGCAGCACCTCAACACTCTTTTTCTCGTTGCAAATGCCATCTTTTTATTGGTTAGCATATTTTCCGTCTTGCAAAAGGCTACTTTTGCCATGGCGATTGATGTTCTAATCTCTTCAAAGCATCTCCCATCAGATGTTCCGAGATAACTGTACCGATTCACTTGTTGAAGAATTTTTCCATTTACATGTGTGTGTGTGTGTGTGTGTGTGTATATATATATATATATATATATATATATATATATATATATATATATATATATATATATATATATATATATATATATATATATATTTTTTTTTTTTTTTTTTAATTCGCATATCCTTTACAGGACATCGCTGTCAACAGCAGCATCTTTCAGCTATCTGTTGATTTCTTGGCAAGATTACGCTCAGTAGTTTGCCATTGCTTTCTGAGCGGCCGGCTCAGTTATCCGACAAGTCACCAGCCGGGGTCGAACCGCCTCCAGCTCTCGCCCGCTACGAGACTCTGCGTGATAAACGGGATTATGGAGAAAGTGTTGTAACCCCTCGATTACATTGTGATATTTCCTCTTTCCTAGTGACGACCATAATCCGTCTTCTTACAATTTAATTTTAACTCTAGTTGTTCACTGTGTATTGTGATGGTATTACTATTTTAAATAAGAGCATCTGGTTAATTACTACTGCTTCTTCTTCTTCTGCGTTCGTCCAGAATGTCGTTTTAGACGTAATTGCGTTGTGCCTGTTTACAGCAGAGCTGCGATATTTGAACCTTTCGACTGACACATCCGACTTCTTCAGGCATTTGTTGGCCGGGTTATCTTCCCGGGGTCTGGTTGATTATATATTTTCCAGCATTTTTTCTTATAGTAATGTTAAGGTCTCTGAGGTTTCCATTCGCTGCTGGTACTTCTGCTTCTCCTGCTAGGCAATCTATCTATTGTCTTTTATCTGCCCTTATACGTTTTCTAACTCGTTGAAGAAGAGCTTCCATGTATTGTTTATGGGCTCTGTCTTTAGAAGGTTTGATTTTGCTATTACGTGCCATTTTAAATATTTCTTCTTCTTCTTCTTCTTTTTTTTTTTTTTTTTTTTTTAAGGATTTCGGATTTTATCCGTCGTTCACATCATCCAACGACTTCTACCCTTGAATTGTTTCAAATGCATTTAATCCGCTGAAAGCTGTCTTTAGTATTCACTTCATGTAATAACCGTTGCAGGCCCTGATTATTATTAGATTGTGAGCATAAATCGGTCATTAGTTTCTTGATTTCTGAGATTGATTCCCATGTTTATAAGATGCTATGCATCTATTGAGTTTCAACTTAATTTTACGTAACAGCAGATGGTGATTTGAATCAACATCTGTACCTTTACAATCTTGTACATTATGTAGAGATGGTCCAAGTTTCTTGTTAATGATATATTTGATATGTATTGTGATCTAATCATATAGACGTTACTTATGTATTCTTTTATGTGAGGGGGAAAACCCCCCGTTCTTCTAAGATATAACGATTCACTGCGCAAAAAGCAGGCGAATTATTTGTTGTTTAGGGTGGGGGTGGGGGTGAGGGGCGTTCACTCGCTTTTGAACTCAAACGTAGTCCATACTGTGCTACTACTTCTAGTGTACTGGACTGATGTTTTTTCATGTGGATTAGATTTCCTTTTACCAGTGTACCTCGCTATAAGACGAACCCACCCCAACTTCTGAGGTACTTGTAATTTACGTCCAGAAGTCAAGAACGAGAAGTCAACATTCTAGTCCAACTAACTGGTGTAGGGGTTGAAACCGCTATCACGGCATCAGCACCTCAGAACTCTTATCCATTCGGCCATGCTGCCCTTCGATTTTTGTTCTTTATCCCAAATCTGTATTTCCCCATGATTTCTTCATACCTAGTGTTATCCGATCCTATCTTAGCATTCATGTCATCCATAAAACATATTAATACTGCCATTTCTTGGAATGCCGATAGTACCCTGAAATCTTAAGATAAATTCCTCCCTAATTGATTCATCCATATAATTTCTTGGTGCATATAATTTTTCTGCATCGTCTGAAAACAGCACTGTTTCACCCGTGTGTTCAAGCTTTTTGTCTACTTCGTCCATCTTGTAACACATGATCCGACCCCGGGAAGGTTAACCCGGTTAACAAATGCCCGCCGAAGCCAGATGTGTCGGCCTAACGGCGCAAGAACGCAGCTCTGCTGTAACCAGGCACAACGCAATCACGTCCGAAAAAGAAAAAGAAAAAAAAGCTAAGGATGAACGCAGCAGAAGAAGAAGTATGACACGATCCTATAGGATGTCATTTTTTCTACAACCCTCGCGGATTTTCTAAATTCATAGATAGCTCTACCAGCACTGATCCTACATCAAAGATCATCTCGACGAGGTCAATAGGACGCCCGAGAAGAAAATGGACTGACGACATCAAAGACATTGTACATTCACAAGGAATGAAACTATCCGGTACCACCCAAAGGGCGATGGAACGCCAACTATTCCTCCCCACGGTTTTGACGGCAAAAGTGGAAGATGACGGACGGACGGACAGACGGACGGACGGACGGACGGGCGGACGGACGGACGGACGGACGGACAGGGCCTAACATTCCAGATGCGATTTCTGGATATTTTCCTCGGTGAAAGGAGGTAGGTCGACGATTGAGACTCCCTCCAACTTTCTCCACATCGCGTCATACTGCTAAAAAAGCGTCTCCTTTCATCTTCAGTTATTTTTATTTCACTTTCTCCAAACTCGTCAACAGATGGTTGGATTAAAAGTAGCTTCAAAGTCGACAGGGTCGACTTCATTGCACCGGGTTTTATCCCATATGGCTCGGTCTCTTTCCGCAGCGCGGAAAGCGTCGCACAAAGCACGAACTCCGTAGCTTTTAGCGACGACCCACGTCTCCGAAACATTTAACTCGTAAACCGAAGGGCGCGGCCCGGAATCGAACCCACAACCTTCGGAGCGCTAGTCAAACGGCTTGACCACTTCGCCACAGAGAATCCCAAGGTTGGATTGTGTAGCTAAAGCTTTATACTGGATGAGGTAGCCAGTCCCACGCCATATCTTGGTTTTTCTCTTACGTAATGCATGGTAAGTTACAGTATTGCAATTCTATTGGGGAGCTGAGTGGTCTCGAGGTATGGTGTCCGCCTCGAGTGCTGGAGGTCCCGGGTTCAGGCCCCGGTGAGGGCCGGGATTTTTTCACTTGGACTTCTAGTAACACAATTTCCCCTGGTCTCTGGGTAGTGAGATCGGACGCCCGTGTGTATTGTTGCGCACGTAAAAAAATCCCTTGGCAGTTGGAAATCGAAAAGAGTAGCCTAACGGTGCTGCCCGGGCAAAAATTCGAGTTAAAAACCTACCCAAAGTATTTCAGGATCCTCGCCAGTACTACGGAGTTCGTGCACTGAGCTGAGTTTCTCCGGACTCAGGATTGAGTTAGGAGTAGAACGGAGCACTTATGGGTTACACCCGTGTGCCGTGATGTTGATCCGTCGGCTAAACTAACTAAACTAAACTATTGCACTGCTATTCTATCTTTTCTCACATAGGGCCCGGTAACACACTAACTTTAACACAACGGTGACGTTATTATACACGCTACTAAATATAGACCCATGTTTCCCCCTATTGGCCCCAAATACGTCATTGACCCAGTTTAAAATAACAACAAGACTGGAAGTCACAGCTGTGTTGGCGATCAGAAGACAGAGGTTCGTGTCTGGTCGCTTGGAGGAAGTAAATTATAGACTTCGCAAACATTTTCTGGAAGCATTGTTGAACCTGGAGAGGTAGGTGCCAGGTTTTGTAATATTAATAGATATTTATTAACTAGATTGAAGAATTAATATAATATTTAAATAATAATAGTATTAGTTGTTTTAATATGCACTTTTATGAGTTGTTAATGTTATCGTGTTTTTCTTAACTAGATTCGTTAAGTTACTTACTTTCAGTTTGCTATTTTCAGCTAATTTAGTTTGATATGTTTTAAATAACTACAAGGTACGGTATACTTTCATCTTGGTTAATTCATCCCAAGTAATTGTTAACGAACGACATATTTTGTAATTTATGTGTGTGTTTTTGTTTGTGTGGCGAAAGAGACAGGCGGACAAGCTGAAGGTCTCCCTCCAGTGAAGACGGAAAGTGAGGCCCCCCACACCACCATGCATATACGTAGCTTTATTTACTTGTTTCATTGTGACTGCATGGTCTAGCATCGTACTGTCTTTCCTTAGGTAGTCTCAAGTACCTCATCACATGACAGCCATTCATTACTCTGTCTTTACCGTATGTATATGACATAATACATTTTATTGTATAACATAGGACAATCAGCATAAAAATTCACAACTATATGATAACATCTCAAAACCAATCTTTGTTTTTTATAGTTTCCTCACTAGCTGCAATATTCTGAAGAAAAGGTTTACATCTTGTATGTATCGAGTACAAGTAAATGACCACCGTAGAGGCAATGGACTGGTATACAATAACTACACTATTGGCACCTTGCTGTCTTGGCAGTAAATTTGTTACATTGTGCTTCAGAAAAGGTACAATAACTACAACCCATGGCGGGGGTGAAGTTATATCTCTCCATAGCACAAAACTTTGGCTGAATTGTAGAGACCATGTGTTGCCCATGCCGCATGATCTCTCTCTTGGCCTGCCTAGATTACTCCAGAGGAAAGGTCATATGAATACATCTGGAACAAGACAAGCTGCAGAAGCTGCCCAATTAGCAAAGCATTGCTCTAATTATCTGCCTGTCAGAGCTTTCATCCTAGACCAGTTGCTGAGGATTGGTATATGATAAGGATGGCTGTCATGCCCTTTTCAGGGCCCATTCGCCACTGGTCCAAGCCTGACATCCAGCTCACATCTGTGGCTCCTAGTAGTTGTCAGTATGCGACAGCGGTCACCACCCGGGCAATGGCTGTGACAGGCTGACAAAACCAGGCGAGGTTAACCAATTCTGCGTCAAACCAATCAGTGAACTAGAGTATGCCTATCCAGTATGTGAAAACAGGATTCGACAGACTGTACGGAAGAAATCATTGATGATTCAGCGGACAAGACGGTGTTTACCTGCAAAGCATTGTGGAATGTAATGAGCATGGCAAGTCACGTAAAGCTCCCTGGTAATCCACTGCACCTATATTCGTCTCCAGTCATCTTGACTTGTCCTACCACTGGATTCAGATGGATTCAGGCGAGAGAGTGGTTGATGATTTGCGCAACTCTTCGGTCCTCACTTTAATCCAATTCATCGCATAAGTCATTCTTCATCCAACTGAAATTCATGGTGTACATCATTATGCAAGAGTTTAGTCACTTGTGGAGCAAACGGGACTGCAAGACCTGTGAAAAGAAGGCTGGGAAAAAACCATTGCAGGAGACCCTCCACCTGGAACGTCAAGTATTCTCTGCCCACATTGCCAAGGAACATTTTGAGCCAAAATAAGCCTTACCAGCCATCTTAGAACTCACGGCTCCAAACTTTCAACCCCACTGATGAAATGAATGGTCATTATCATCCTTGAATTACAAACAATATATTATGAGGTGCTAAATCACAGTTAGTCTTTTTTCTCTTTCTTCTTCAGCCTTTCATCTCCCAATGGCTCATAGGCCCTCAGTAAACTCAATCCAGCCAGCCCTTTGTTAACTTGTTCACGAGTGGGTTCATTTTGCAGCTAAATCTTCTATTGGACAACGTAGCCAATCTCCCACCAACTGTCCTTAATCTGATGGCATCATGCTAGGTTACAGTGTTCCTGTTCTTTGCTTCCCTAATGGGCCACGGTAACACATGGGCACAGTTGAAGCAGTTAAGATGATATTATTTCCATATTATTTATTCTATACCAAATATAATACAAACGGTACATTTACTGGTTGTTTATTGCTTAGCAACCAGTTCTGTGGCTTAGGGGATAGTGAAAGTTTCACATGTCCCAGACACATTGAGTTGAGGCTCGAAACAGCTGCGGACAATTTGGAAGCAGACAGCTCAGCATTGTTTTTGATGGTATGAGGCATCAGCTGTTCAGAAAGCAATGGCAGACTCAATCAATCAATTATGTGCCATGCCGGAAAGCGTGGACGATCATGACTCACCATTTCGCTCGATCACCAGAGTCGTGGATCAGCTCAGTGTTCCTGTCTCGTCCATGCCATGTGGCCAAGCCATCCAGGTATTTTCCTCTCGGTCTTCCTCTTGGTTAGTTCCCTTCAATCTTGCCAGTTGTCACTAAGTTCTCCAATCCATTTCTTCTCATAACATGTCCAAAAAATGTTGACTGTCTACCTCTAATTTCTCTAATCAATTTACGAGTTTCATTTGTCTCCTGTAGTACTTGGTCATTGGTTTTTCTATCTGTCCATGGTATTCTTTGCATTTTCCTCAGAAACCACATTTCTGCAGCCATCAGATGTTTTTCAGCTTGACTGCACATTGTCAAAGTTTCATATCCATACAAAAGAACAGGCTCTATGTAGCACCTCAACACTCTTTTTCTCGTTTCAACTGACATATTTTTATTGGTCAGAATGTTTTTCATTTTGCTAAAGGCTACTTTCGCCATGGCGATTCTTGTTCTAATCTCTACAAGGCATCTCCCATCAGATGTTATGACTGTTCCGAGATAATTGTATCGATTCACTTGTTGAAGAATATTCTCATTTACTTGTATATTACATTGTGGTACTTCGTTCTTCCTAGTGACGACCATAACCTGTGTCTTTTTACAATTTAATTCTAACCCCAGCTGCTCACTGTGTACAACAACCGCATCTACTAATTGTTGCAGATCCTGCTCGTTGTCTGCAATCAATACTGTATCATCTGCATATCTAATGTTATTGATGTTTCATCCACCAATGCTGATTCTATTTATATCTTCTACATTTCTGAAAATATTTTCACTGTACAGGGAAAAAAGATCTGGAGACATTACACACCCCTGCCTAACACCTTTCTTAATAGGCTGATATTGTCCCACTTTATTATCAAACCTTATGGCAGCTTGTTGTTTCCAATATATGATTTTTATAAGTCTAATGTCTTTCCCAGCCGGTCTCTCTGACTGAGGGGTTACACCACTTTCTCCGTAATCCCGTTTATCACGCAGAGTCTCGTAGTGGGCAAGAACTGGGAGCGGTTCGTCCCCCGCTGGTGACTTGCGGGATAACTGAGCCAGGCTCTCAGAAAGCAATGGCAAACTACTGAGCGTAATCTTGCCAAGAAATCAACTGACAGCTCAAATATGCTGCTGTTGACAGCGATGTCCTGTAAAAGGATATGCAAATTTTTAAAAAAAATGTCTTTCCCATCAATTTGTAGATCTGCAAGCATATCCACCATGTTGACATGTCTAACTCTATCAAAAGCTTATAAAGCAACGATGTATATCCTTTTTTACTTCTATAGCACGTTCAATAACTGTTCGCAGCATATACACAGCATTTACTGTACCCTTTCCTTCTACAAACCCACGTTGTTCTTCCCCTATTTCAGGTTGTAATTTCTTCCTCACTCTTTGCATGATAATTCGTAGCAAAATCTTTGTGATGTGACTCATTATAATGATACTAATTGTTCTATATTGATCACATTCCAAGGCTCCTGATTGCTTTGGGATTGCAATAAATACAGAGTTACATAATTCAGAAGGTATATCTCCAGTATCATATAATGTGTTCAGCAGTCTGGTGACTTGATCTAGTCAATATTCTTCTAAAGCTTTAATAATTTCTGTTGTGATGTTATCTGCACCGGGGGGCCTTGCCAGCTTTCATATGCTTAAGAATATTTTGAACCTCCATCTTCAGAATTGGTGGTCCTTCATTATTAAATCTAATATCATACTGTTCCTCTCTGTTATCCTCATAAAGGTTTTTCACATAATCTGTCCATACATGTATAATCTGATCTTTTTCTATTATGAAAATGGCAGACTACTGAACTAAAATTGCTTAGTATATCACCAACAGCCTACACATGCTGGGGTTGATTGCATAGTCCTGTAAAGGACATGCAGCTAACTTTTTAAAACAACTTAACATTTGTCTGTTGTGAAGAAAAATTAAAGTGTTTAGGTCATGTACAGTACCTCATATGATACTTCATCAGTGTCTGGTGATCTATGTAGTAGAGAATGGGTTAAGCAATCAAACATTTTCTTTAGGTAGGTGTGGCTGTGAGGTTTTAACATGCCTGAACTTTCTCTGCTGTTGAAAGTTAATTTCAACTTCTTATCCTTGACTTAATGTGAATTACAAATATCTCAGAAGCTGGAGAGGATTCGTCTAATGGCAACAAATGTTAACCCTGTCACAAAAATCAATCTAGTGCAAACAACTCACTGCTAGTAGTAGCACGTGTGTGGACTACGCTCGAGATCAAAGGCAAAGAAATATTTTCTCAGTTATCTCTCCTAAGTTCATGAATCCAGTACATAAAATTCATAAATGGATCTTTAAATTAATCCTGCATCCACATAAAGTCAATTAAAAGTAATATTTTCCTAGGTTAATGAATCCAGTACATAAAATCCATAAATGGATCCTTAAGTTAATCCTGCATTCACATAAAGTCAATTAAAAGTAATATTTTCCCAGTTATCTTTCCTAGGTTCATGCATTCAGTACATAATATCCATAAATGGATCCTTAAGTTAATCCTGCTTCCTACTTCTTCTTCTACGTTCATCTGGAGTTTTTTTTTTTCTCACTGTTGTGGTGTTGTCCACATCCCAGCTGGTCAATTTAGAATGGCCAAAGACATCACGGTCAACCCTCAAGGGAAGGCAGGGGCAAAACATGGGCATTCCCCGCCATCCAAGGTGACTCAGAAAGTATGCTGAGGAAGGTGAGGACAGGCATGCTTTGTCCAGAGTGGCTTGCTTCGCTTCGGAGGTCACGGGTGGCAACCATCGCCTGGATCTTTTCTCTGAGGCATGCCTGTGTGCTGGGGAATGAACAGGGGGACAGATTGGCTGGCTCTGAAAAACTTGGTGGAGTATTGATGCATGACAAGGCAGACATGGTTGCAGCCTTGTTGGAGCACGTGTACACCTCGGAGGAGCAAATGGATCATCATGGTCTGGCAAGAATGAGGCAGCGAGGAGTGACGAGGGGATCTGGTTGACGCTCGGCTCTCAGAGGAAAGGCGAGACGGACATATAATCAGATTGCTACTGGTACTATTGGTGTTGGAACTCTTCGCTGGCTGCTGAGGATGGGGACGGAGCACTTATGGGAATGCCCCGAATGCTGTGATGTTGGTTCCTAGATCAATCGATCAATCAATCAAAATCAAGGAGGTGTTCATAATTGCAGAGCCGACACATAGCGCTCTAGCACTAGGCTCACCCAAGGAATCGTCACGTCCTGCACATGGCTGCTCCACTTCCTTACTTCTGTATATTAGGCATTTTGTTTGCTACTGGCTGCTCCTAATGCAAACCAGGAACGGTCAGCCTGCAACCAACATCCACTCAGTGAGCTTTTGGTTTGGATTTTCTGCAGATGTTTGTTGACCAGGTTAACCTTCACGGGGGCTTCGAAGGGCATTACAGTCCCACTCTGATGTTTTTGTGTTGTGCCTGTTTTATTTGCGCCCTTAGGCCGACGCATCCAACTTTAGCGGGCGTTTGTTGACCGGGTTAGATCCTGCATTAATTAAAATCAATTAAAAGAAATATGTGAGAGTCGAGGTTTAGAGATTATGGTGTCCACCTCAGGGTCAGTAACCCCCAGGTTCAAATCCCAGCATATTATTGGTCATTTGTCCAAGAACCATTGATATCTAATAACATCACATGTATCCTTGATCTCTTGGGTTGTAGGATTGATACTTAGCCTTCCTGAATATAAGGGTGAAAAATCTGAAATCCTGCATGCAAATTGCACATGTTAAAAAATCACACGACAGTTTGAAATTGCAAAGCATAGGCTGTAAGGCTGCTTCCTTGGCAAAATTGTGTTAGGAAAGAAAATCTACCCATGGAAGGATGGATTTAATTACCTTGGGTGCAGGTCAACATGGCCGACAGGATAAGAACGCGCGTTCTTAAACATCCAGTGTGCCAATGCCGAGTTAAGGGGTTCTTCTTCTTCTTCTGCTGCGTTCATCCGGAGTTTTTTTTCAGACGTGATTGCGTTGTGCCTGTTTACAGCAGAGCTGTGTTCTTGCACCGTTAGGCCGACACATCCGACTTCTGCGGGCATTTGTTGACCAGGTTAACCTTCCCGGGGGTAAGGGGTTCAGTTCAACCTTTACACCAGACAGTTGGACTAAAATGTTGACTTTCCGGTCCTTGACTTGGGGACGGAAATTACAAGTATCTCTGAAGTCAAAGTGGGTTCGCCTGATGGTGAGGGACATTGGTGGTAGGGAAAGCCAATCCACATGCAACATTCAGTCCTGTGCTACTGGAGGTTGTGTATACGGACTACGCTTGAGTTCAAAGTGAATAAGCACAAAAGAACATTACCTTGGGTGGAATCTGACTAGAAGAAATAAATCATATTCTTCATGTGTACCAACCAATGTGGCCCCTGTGATTGTACTTCTTACATTTAGTCAGAGCATTATAAAGAAATCTGGCCACAAACTTGCTTATACAAGGTGTGTTATATTTGGCCCATGTGAAAGAAATATGCTAGCTACTTTGTTATTTCAGGCCAAAGGCTGAAATACTTGATAATGGTGATGATGACATAAATAAGGAAAATAACGTATTTGAAGGTTGAGAAAGTAGCAAGAAAAATAATTGATCCAAAATTTGAAAATACTCCACATCTTGAAAGTTAGCCTTTGACTGAATAAAGAGGTGCAATAAAAATGGTATAGTTTAGTGTTCAGGATGAGGTTAGACTGGCTTTTATGTTAAGTCAACAGCTAGGATGAGCCAGCGATTTATGGTACAGCCACAGTCTCTGGAAAACTGAGTATTTGATTGTGAGCAAGCTACAAGGAAAACATCTGGTTTGGGGGAGGGGGTGGTTCTCTGTATACCTTTACGTTCTGTGGTTGACGAGGAGCAATGATGGACAGAACACAAACAGCAACATATTGTTTCTTCAGAATATTTCAAACTTGTGGAAAATCAAAAGAAATTAAACCTAGCACCAAACTTAGAATATTCAATTCTAACGTTCATTCATTCATTCATTCATTCATTCAGTGACATGACCCTTGCAGAACCTTGCTCCCCCAACAACCTTCTGGAAAACTCAGCCATAAGCAAGGTGTCCCGCATCCGATACACCCATCTGGAGATAATCTGCCACATCTTGCACCCATCTTCTCTTTGGCTTTCCTCTTCCGTTCTTCCTAGGCATATACTGTTCCATGAATGTTCTCTCCAAACTTTCATGACATTTGACATGACCGAAAGATTTCTTTGTTTTATCGTCTTTAGTAGCCAACCTTCTTCAATATTCAGCTCTTGTCGTATGTATGCATTTGTTCTTTTCTGTATCCAAGATATTCTTAGAACCCGTCTATAACATTTATATTCAAAGGCATTTATGCGCTGTTAAGCTTGTTTAGTAAGTTGAACACCTTTGAATATAAATGTTATAGATGGGTTAAACCAGTACTAAAGGTTAAACATTAAATAAGTACTACTAAATGGATCAGAAACATGGAGAACAACAAAGACAATTACACATAAACTATAAACATTTACTAATTGATGCCTGTGCAAATTAGAAGGAATCAAATGGAGTCATGCAGGTCAGCATGGCCGAATGGATAAGAACGCATGTTCTTAATCATCCGGTGTGCTGATGCCTAGGTTAGGGGTTCAACCCCTACACCGGACAGCTGGACTAAAATGTTGACCTGTCGTCCTTGACTTGAGGATGTAAATTATAAGTACCTCTGATGTCAGAGTGGGTTTGCCTGATGGCAAGGGATACTGTTAATAGGGAAAGCTAATCTACGTGCAAAATCCAGTCCATCACTACTATAGGTAGTGTGTATGGACTACGCTTGAGTTCAAAGCGAGTGCCAAAAAAAAATGGAGTGATGAATGTGGAGCTGATGGGGAGAACTAAATACATACCAGTGAACCAAATACATACCAGTGAACCAAATACATACCAGTGAACCAAATACATACCAGTGAACCAAATACATACCAGTGAACCAAGAAGTGAAGAAAAGACACTGGGACTGGATGGGACATACTTTGAGAACACTTGAGAATAGTATAATTAGCCAGGCTTTTGTCTGGAATTCACAGGGTAAATGAAGAAGAGGAAGACCTAAAGCATATGGAGAAGAGAAGTAGAAACAGAAATGAATGATATGGGGAGGATTTAACATCTACTTGTTCTGTTTGCATAAAACTGGTTGAAACAGCCTAACTTTACTGGTACCTTAACTGACATTTTGGGCAGTTCCAGTTGGTTTTATGCAAATAGCAAGAGTTTGTCTTAAATTTGAAATTTCTTGGAGATAAAAAAATGCTCCACATTTGAACAATACCTGTGACTATGTGTTTTAAGTGTTTCAGCTCAAGTATTATTAATTTATTCACTTCATGTGATTTATAATTCTGCAATATGCACGTGAAGAAATGCAGTTAAATATGGCAGGCAATAAATTGTGCAACATATTGTTTGTGGATTCTGTGTTTAAATTCAATGTTTTGGAGGAGTCCCATTGTTGTTAATTATGGAGCCAAGGTATTCAAAGTTTGAGACATGTGAAATTTCTTCATTGCTGATTGCAATTTTTGATTGACATGTAGTTTCATCTGTGGTTATTATTTGTGCTTTTTTATGTTCAGAAAAAGATTTGTGATCTTCACTTGTCTTTTGACAGACAGGATTTACTGTTCTCAATCCCTTTTGACAGACAGGATTCACTGTTCTAAAACCTTGGAGAGAAGGACTTTTTCATCTGCATATCTCAAATCTGAAATCAGTTTTCCACCAATTATGAATCGATAAAATTATATGTTTCATCATTTTTATCATTTCTCACTATTATTTTTTGCATATATGCTGAACAGATAGGGGAAGAAAATACACCCTTGTCTTACTTCCCTTTGCATCTCCAACAATATCTGCTGTGGGACAACCTTGACCTGACTTATTCTCAGACGCCTAAAGACTGTATATACCCGAGTTTGTATGCCATAATCAGTAATATTAACAATTGCAGAGTAATATTAACAATTATCATTGCAGGTTATGAAACACAATGCCATCAGCAGTGATGCAGAGTCTTCCTATCGACTTGTGGCAGTGCCAGAGCTACAGAAAGCATTTCAGTGGCAACCCATACATTGTCATTCGCACGCAGAAAATCCAAGCTAGTCCTTGTGACTCCACCCAGAAAGACAAGAAGCAGAAATGTCAGGACAACAAAAAATATGTTTATAAACCACAAAACACACACCCCAGAAACCAAAGAAAGTCAAAGAGTATTTCAAGAACTAAGACTATTTCACTGACTACTGGAATTTCAGATTCTGAACTGTTTGGCTCAGCAAAAGCGGACAGTTACATTAATGTCAGTTCTGATCTGTGTAATGGTGCCTATGCAGTGGATTCTTTTGTGGCGCCAGACCCAAGCCAGTTACCGCTCCCTCCTCTTGAGTGGCTGCAGTTTTCTTCACAACAAAGCAAACTTCCTGTTTACATTGACAAGACTCTTCAGTCTCTTTTATGTTGCCCTATTGCAGCATGAGTGGTGGATTGAAATTAAGCAAATAGCATTTGTGAATATTTTTGCCAGAAAAGCTTTACTATTTTATGTTATGCTTTCAATCTGTGATTTGTTTGTTTGTTTTATGTCACTCATTTCCAAAATGTGTATATTTGTAACTGTATGTATTTTAATGATGTGCCATGATATTGCATCTTATGTTAGTATGGTATAATGTGGTTTATACTGTTCTTAGAATTTTCTGCTTTAATTTTGCTTAGAAGGTTAATCTTGGTCAGTGGTTCTCAGCATTGGCTGTATGTCCTCACTCTCCTCCGGGGAGTCATGTCCTGTTTCTAAGATTAAATGATTAAAGGCGAGGGGTAAGATTAAATGATTTAAGGCGAGGGGTAAGATTAAATGATTAAAGGTGAGAGGATCACCTTCATTATACTAGGTTTTACCCTATCTGGCTGGGTCTATCTCTGCAAAATGTCAAGCCTGCAGAGAACATCAAATGAACTCTGTAGCTCAGGCGATAACCCCCAAGGCATAGGATAATGAACTCCCCCGTCCCGTGATCTGTTCACAGGTAATTCTCATTGTGTTGTAGTTGGTTCTGAATCCAGCTACCACATTTAAACACAATCTTTCAGTGACCCTTCAGGAGCTATTGACTAATCTTAAGGTCAGAAAGCTGCTCCATTAAAAACTCAAAATGTGTAACATACTGAGAAACACCCACAGCTAGATATTGATATTCAAAACTGCTCACTTTCTTAAATTTCTCTCCATTGATAAACAATACGTAATATTAACAGAAGCATTATTTTTGCCATGAGGTTAATTATATATACATCTAAGAATTTATAAACATTCCTTCATATTATTAGCATTTTTGAAAGGGAAAGATTTCACTACAATGTATCCATCAAATAAGACCATTTTTTGCATTGTATTTTTATAAGGCATCAGAGACAAATTCTGTGAACATGAAACATTTCTTATATCGGTCACTCCTCATTGGAGCGTTAGATCAATCAGATCGGTATGTTCTCAATTTGAAACATAAACAACAAAACCAAACATGCTCTGAAATATAAATATTCATTTGCAACAGTGACTTATGCAGTTCAGTAATAACACTTTTTAACAGAATTATAATTTGAACATCCTTGAAAAAAACAAAACAACTATCTTGTTGATTAAAACCAAGAACCATAAGGTGCTTATATAGTCAGTTATCATTTAGTGTGGAGTCATAAACAGTCAATTTGAAGACAGAATTAATGCACTTGAAATGTGGATATATAAACAAAATAGGAAAAATAAAGGGATAAATGAAGAAGTCCTAAACAAATGAGAGGGAATTGTGGTAGAGCAGTGGCTAGTATGCTTGCCGGCTAACCCCATAGTCACGTGATCAAATTCACAGGAGATGGGGAGTTTAAAAAAAAATTAACCTGAGCTGTCAGGTTGAATGTTTATCCTAAACTGAGAATCGGAATCTGAGACATATTCAGAGGAATATTCATGCTAATCAAGTTGTTACATTGCTCTTGTGATAAAAATCTTTCATTATGCCTTGGTAACAAAGTTTTCATGTATTGGTCAGAGTTTTAATTGTTAAATATTTATTTACATTTGGAATGTAAATTAACAGTTTATTCTGCAAGTAACTCTTTTTGTCCCAGCAACATACCATGTATAATCAGCTATTGTCTGAGTGTGTCAAGAAGCAAGGCATACTGTGTTAGTATATCTTTCATGTGTTAGTCTGAGAGTACTGCAGAAATCTGGTTAGATATTTTAACACTTTGCACATGACATGGAAGTTATGATACTTGGAAGAAGAGACAGGAGTTGAACAGGATGAAGACAGAACAGGACTTGCAGACGCCTAGAACAAGACAGATGGCCAGAGACTGAAAGACTTTTCGATATACCATGTTGAGATTGCTGTTTCTGCAAAGAATTATAATCTGCTGTTAATTATTTGAGTTCAAACATCTGATACAAAAAAGAAATATTTAATGGTTTGCTTTTGATGTATGGTAAAAACTGTCTAACTATTGACATTTTTTGTAGCAATTTCTTTATTGATATTATGTGACTTATTTCACATTATAATCTTTGAATTGACTATCATGCATCTTGTATAATAGTTCATGCTGTGGGTTGGGCCATCATGTATGGTCACAGCCTCAAACACTTCCAGTCATTTGTAATACAGGTGCACATCCATTGAGTGGCATGCTTCAGTGGAAACATCAGAGCTAAAGAGCATTTGTTGGATCTTGTCATCAGGACATGCTGGTGTGGTGGAAAATCAGCAGGGGGACATATTGTCTGGGTTAGCTTAGGTGAGATAGAGGCCTCCATTATGATGTATCTGTTGGATCTTGTCACCATGACATGCTGGTGTGGTGGGAAGTAAGCAGGGGGACATATTGACTGGGTTAGCTTAGGTGAGATAGAGGCCTCCATTATGATGTATCTGTTGGATCTTGCCACCATGACATGCTGGTGTGGTGGAAAATCAGCAGGCGGACATATTGGCTGGGTCTACACTGTTGAGTGGAGTATGGATGCACATTACAGCAGACGTGGTCAGGGCCCTTTGGGGTTGTGTTTATAGTGTGTGGAAGAACAGATAAATCATAACAGCCTAGAGAGAATGGTGCAGCACGAAGTGACCAGAGGATCTAGCTGACACGCATTGCTCTGAGGAAAGGCCAGCAGACATATAATCAGACTGCTACTGGTGCGTTTATTAGAATTGGGACTCTTTGCTGGCTGTTGAGGATAATGGAGCCTGCATGGGAATGTCTCAAGTGCTGTGGTGTCAGTTCTGGACTCAACTCACTCCTCCATGCCATAATTTCAAGCTGTATAGCATCTTCTCTCTAGGTATTCTTGTGCAGCTTTCCTGCTGTCATGATATATTCCTTTTCACCTTCCCATGACATGTCCAAAGAATGTTTTCCTATGTTTAATATAAGCAACCAGTTATTTATGTTCATGAACTGCTTTCTTTCAAAATATTTTCATTACTCTGTTCTTTTTCCATGGCGTTCATAATATATTTCAATGGAATTACACCTCTGCAGCCTCCAGGTGATTTCTTACTATTCTCTTGTCTGTCCATGATTAACTTCCATAGAAAATATTCTGATGAAACTAATATAGGTCTCTAGAATGTCATATAATTCACCAGAATGTCATATAGGTCTCCAGAATGTCATATAATTCTCCAGAATGTCATATAGGTTTCGAGAATGTCAGTAATTCTCCAGAATGTGATGTAGATCTCTAGAATGTCTTATATATCTCTATAATGTCATATAGGTCTTCAGAATGTCATAACAGTTGAATTCCTCTTTTGGTGTGGAATTCCTCATTTAGTAGCAAGACAAAATCACAAATACTGAAGTATTGGAAAGATCAGGTTGTGTGACGGTTTGTTCCATGCTCAGTCTTTGTAAGCTTAGATGGATAGGACACGTAAGATGGATGGATGTCGGTAGAATACCAAAGGACATCGTTTTTGGTAAATTACAGATGGGTAAGAGATCTTAGGGTCGGCCTCTACTATGATACGAAGATGTCTGTATGTGGGACATGACTGATACAGGCATTGATAATGCACACTGGGAGCAAGTTGCCACTGAACGTGTTGCATGGAGGGCAAAGATCAGAAATGGAATAAAGACAAAGGAGAAAATGATTGCAGATAGGTCACAGGTCACACACTGAGTGTGAGAGATGTCAGATGGTGTGTGATGGTGGTAATGACCATGTGTTCACATAAATCCATTGTGAATGAACATTTACAACATGAACCAAATTAGTCTGATCAGTCACATTTGCTACCGCCACGTGTTGTAGTTATTATGCCTTTTTGAAGCACAATGTAACACAATCTATCATCTGTCAAGATGGCAAGGTGCCAATAATAATAATGTATTCCTCTTTTGCAGTTTGTTTGCTGTGCCTGTAGCATAATATTTCTCCAGAGTAAATTGTATTTGATATCTTTTTTACATCATTTTATATACTTGCAATATGGCAAATAGCTGTACATTATGTAACAAATATGTGTGAATGATACTTGTTCTGTGCATTTTAAAATATTGTGATGCAATATTGATTTGTGGAAAAACTGTTGGTATATACAGGGGCGGTTGTATCATAGTGGTTACTAGTCCACTAGCAGTAAGTGTTCCACTGTTTCACTCCACAACGGCAGAGGTGGAAGTTTTCCTGGCAGTACAGCTCTGGGGATTGACCCAGTCTCATACAGATGGTAATGTCTTCAAGGAGGGAAGAAACTGGTCAGCCTACTTCATAATGCAGGGACCTACTTAGTATATGAGATTGCCTAACATTTCACAACCTTGCTTCAGGATCTTTCATTGGATTACTGTTGACTGTTTTTGTTGGAAAAGCTCATGCAATTCTTTATGAAGCTGTGTGCCCAAAGATGACTTTTGAGAAGATTCAAAGAAATTCTGGCTGCAGAGCTAGATAAAGCCCAAGATCAGACAGGTAGATTTTATTAAGGGTATACTTCACAATCAGTACAGATGACACATGGCTCAAGATCAAGAATTACACTTAATGGCAACTGTGCACAGCCATATTGGCAGCGGAAATGTGGTTTCTAAGAAAAATGCAAAGAACATCATGGACAGACAGAAAAATAAATAAAACTCCAAGAAACTATTGAAAAGTGTGGAAAAGAGTAAATCGATTTGTGAAATTTAATGCAGTTATTGAAGTTTTTTTTTCATGTTATGAGGAAAAGTAAATGTGAAAACTTAAGCCACAGCTGGCGAACTGTATAGGAAAAGAACAAGGGCATGACACAAACATAAATACCTGGATAGCTTGGCCAGATGGCATAATGGAGACAAGACCTGATCCAAGACTGATGACTGTGTGAGATGGCGAACCATGCCCACCCAAGCTTGTCAGCATGGCACATGATGATGAAGATGATGGACAGGCCACTGTCTATGTGACAATAGATAATAGAGTAGATTTTGGAGGTTGTTCAGCTCTTGCTGTCCCAGTTGTGTCCAAAATTCTACAGGGGCAGAGTACTGACAACTGAAAGTGTTCTGATAACACTTTCCTTTCGACCCATTTTATTGAAATCGGGATCCATACATTTGACATGCGGTCCATTCTTTCGACTTATTTCGTCAAGTTTCCATGGCCCTCCACATGCTTCAGTGACCACACAATGATTTTTCTCACAACCAATGTTATGCCATCTTACACCTTTATTTAGTAAATCACCATCATTTATGTATATATTCATTAACCACAATATAAGAATGTAGAATCCAGATATTTCATTGTAGATTTTTGTTCATTTCACTGTAAAATACTTTTGTATATTTAAATGTGAGCTGTTATACATTTTGGTAAACTTATATGCATATAGTATGTTAATTAATTAGCTTCTACTTATGATGATGTGTTATTTATTTTTCAATGATAAAAATGCATTTCCAATTTTCAGTGATAAAAATGCATTTCCGATCTTTAAAAATATTTAACTCTGTAATTTTTGATGATGTTTTATTTTCCGCGTTATTCTTTACACTGAACTGTAGAATTAGCATGGGATGCCCAATTAATAATATAGAGGACCGATTATCATAGGATGAAGATCACCGGTGTTGGTTTTTTTCCAGTACTTTCTATAGTTTGAATAGAGAGAAGAGAGTCATGTTTGAAAAGAATACAACTTCAGTGTAATAAAATTAGAGAATGTTTCATGTGGATTAGGCAGAACAGTAAGATTTATGTTCTTGAAGTGAATGTTATTCCACTGATGTCTAATTTCAGGTCTGCTTTACCTTGCAATGAACAAACCCCAGTCGACCCGCAACATGTAGACAAAGATGGAAGAACAGATAGGGATGTCAAAATAAGAATATAAATGGCAAAAGAAGCTTTCATAGCATTGGGAAACTTGTGGAAGTCAAGTCTAATACCAAAATTAGAATATTTAACTTTAATGTAAAATCTAATACCAAAATTAGAATGTTTAACTTTAATGTCAAATCTAATACCAAAATTAGAACATTTAACTTTAATGTCAAATCTAATACCAAAGTTAGAATATTTAACTTTAATGTCAAATCTAATACCAAAATTAGAATATTTAACTTTAATGTCAAATCTAATACCAAAATTAGAATATTTATATGTCAAATCTAATACCAAAATTAGAATATTTAACTTTAATGTCAAATCAGTACTGCTGTATGGATCAGAAACATGACGAACAACTAAAACGATTACTGATAAAATACAAACATGAACTATGTGATGCCTTCACAGAATAGGACTAAATTAGTATGATAGAATCAGAAGTGCAGAGCTTATGGAGAAATGTAATTCCATTGAATCAAGAGATGAGGGAAAGACACTGATGCAGGTTAAGACACATAAAAAAACTGTTAATACAACAAGAATGTCTTTTCTCTGGAATCCACGTGACAAAAATAAAATGAGGGAGGTTTAAAACATATTGGTAAATAAAATTAGAACCAGAGATGAATAATGTGGGGATGACATGTAGGGAACTGCAGGAGATGACAAAAAATAGGAGAACTTTGCTGGAGTTGATTTAGGCCTAAAATTCATTGGGGATGCAAGGCAGAAAAAGAAAAATCAACCAGCATCCTAAACTTGAGACCCTGCCAATTGCTTGATAACCAGCGACAGATCTCTTGTTGATACATACTACCAGCAGATCATTGAAGGGTCACAAACTCCTGTATACGATACAGAAGAGGAGATTTGTTATGCTCCGAACTGGAGTATGCATCCTTTACTGCTGGAAATGATAATGTAATCAGTATTTGATTTTATCAAGTTTGTTATTTGTAACAGATTTTGTCAAGTTTGTTTTTAAAACAGATATTGTCATGTTTGCTTTTTTATAAGAGATTTTGTCATGTTAATGTTTTTGTAACATGAACTTGTTTACAAAGACTTATGTATTCCTGTTATTTATCTTTACATTCATTTTTGGTTGCTTCCGCACATTGAGTGGCAGGTTTTGTCACATTGTGCATTGATAATCTTCTTCTCTCTCTGACCACATTCTAGCTCCCACATACATCTCTTTCTTCTCTCTCAGACCACATTCTAGCTCCGACATACATCTCTTTCTTCTCTCTCTGACCACATTCTAGCTCCCACATACATCTCTTTCTTCTCTCTCTCTGACCACATTCTAGCTCCCACATAATCTCTTTCTTCTCTCTCTCTCTGACCACATTCTAGCTCCCACATACATCACTTTCTTCTCTCTCTGAACACATTCTAGCTCCCACATACATCTCTTTCTTCTCTCTCTGACCACATTCTAGCTCCCACATACATCTTTCTTCTCTCTCTCTGACCACATTCTAGTTCCCACACACAACTCTTTATTCTCTCTCTCTGACCACATTCTAGCTCCCACATACATCTCTTTCTTCTCTCTCTCTGACCACATTCTAGCTACCACATACATCTCTTTCTTCTCTCTCTCTCTCTGACCACATTCTAGCTCCCACAGACATCTCTTTTTTCTCTCTCTGACCACATTCTAGCTCCCACATACATCTCTTTCTTCTCTCTCTCTCTGACCACATTCTAGCTACTACATACATCTCTTTCTTCTCTCTCTCTGACCACATTCTAGCTCCCACATACATCTCTTTCTTCTCTCTCTCTGACCACATTCTAGCTCCCACATACATCTCTTTCTTCTCTCTCTCTGACCACATTCTAGCTCCTACAGACATCTCCACATTCTAGCTCCTACAGACATCTCTTTCTTCTCTCTCTGACCACATTCTAGCTCCCACATACAAACATACATCTCTTTCTTCTCAACTACATCCTGGTTCCCCCATGCAAACATGCATCATTTTCTTGACCTTTTATACTCTTGCCTTCATGGGTCTAGACCAGTGTTTCCCAATGTGGGGCCCATGCCCCACAAGGGGGCAATTCGATTGTTAAGGGGGGAATATTCGAAAATGGAAGACATCGGCTGGATATAACAAAACGGGGAGACTTGAGACTGAAGTTAACTAACTTGGAACCTGACATAAGATTTCTTTGCAGCAAGCATCAAGCGCAAGAATCTCACTGAATTTAAATAATAAATAATTACTAATAATTAAAATAATATATAACAATCTTTCATTAAAATTATTTTGTACTTGAATTTCAGTTCTCCATTATATGTTTTGAAAATTTACTACTTACTGTATTTGCTCAATAATTTCCTAGTGATTTCTTCCTAAAACCTATCATTCAAGTTTCTTTAGTGAACATTTCAATTTATGAATATTAAAAGTAATGTATATGTTGGGGGGGGGGGGGGGGGGGGATGGATAAGAATTTTAGAAAGGCTTAGGTGGGGCATAGCATAAAAAAGGTTGGGAAACACTGGTCTAGAACATTATTATCTACACTGACTCGTCTGTTCTGTTAACTCTAGATAACAGTGAGCAGAATGGGCCTGACCTTGGCAAGATAACTCTTAACTGCAGGCAAGATAACTAACTGAAGGCAAGATAACCACACAGTACTATGATAGGCTGGTCTTACAGTGGATATTTGGTAATTCTAACATCTGAAAATGACAAGGCAGACAGACTAGCAAAGATGGGATAAAAACAAGAAAACCCAGGCTCAGCAGCAAGACTGAAAACAGCCCATAGAAACTGTAAACAAACTTAGTTGAACAGATGGACCACTGAAGACTCCAGGAGACAAGTATATGCCTGGTCCTAACCCCAAAGACAACATAAACCATCTGACAAGGACTAGAAAACAATTGTCAGACTTCAAGGAAACATACAACTGAACACTACCTGAACAGAGCCACAGCTCATGCAAGAGTGTCAGCTTTGTAAATATCCTTACAAAACTCTTGTTTTTCTATTTGCTCGCATTGAACTCAAGTGTGATCAATACAGATGCTTCTACTGCTGGTAGTTGCCACCACTGGGGAGTGCACTGGACTGGTTTTTGCATGTGGATTACCTCTCCCTATTTCCAGTGTCCCTTGCCATCAGGCGAACCCACTCAGACTTCAGAGGTACTTGTAATTTTCATCCCCAAGTCAAGGATGAGAAGTCAACATTTTAGTCCACCTGACATGTAGGGGTTTAACGTGCTTCCTTAGTGAGCGTTCTTAACCATTCAGCCATGACCACCTCCATTGGTGATGGTGACACTCCCACCTCTTGGTCGTCGTCTGATATGTTGGTGAAGTTATCCATTCATCCATGGAGACCCCCACTGGTGATGGTGACACTTCCACCTCTTGGTCGTCGTCTGATATGTTGATGAAGTTATCCATTCATCCATGGAGACCCCCACTGGTGATGGTGACACTCCCACCGCTTGGTCATCTGATATGTTGATGAAGTTATCCATTCATCCATGGAGACCCCCACTGGTGATGGTGACACTCCCACCTCTTGGTCGTCTGATATGTTGGTGAAGTTATCCATTCATCCATGGAGACCCCCACTGGTGATGGTGACACTCCCACCTCTTGGTCGTCTGATATGTTGATGAAGTTATCCACTCATCCATGGAGACCCCCACTGGTGATGGTTGACACTCCCACCTCTTGGTAATCTGATATGTTGGTGAAGTTATCCATTCATCCATGGAGATCCCCACTGGTGATGGTGACACTCCCACCTCTTGGTCGTCTGATATGTTGGTGAAGTTATCCATTCATCCATGGAGACCCCCATTGGTGATGGTTGACACTCCCACCTCTTGGTCAGTCTGATATGTTGATGAAGTTATCCACTCATCCATGGAGACCCCCACTGGTGATGGCGACACTCCCACCTCTTGGTCATCTGATATGTTAATGAAGTTATCCATTCGCCCATGCAGACCCCCACACGACTGTTAAACAACCCCTTTGTGTATAGAACTCTTACAGACATAAGAAACTTGTTACTTCCACCTGAGCTAGATTGTATGTTGGTGGATCATACAGAAGACTTGAATCTGAATTATGAAGTCCTATGTGTCGGCATTCTCAACGCCTGAACTCCTGGAAGGGCTTGCATCTATAGAAGTGAGATTCGTGTCGACTAGTGGCCTGGTACCAGTGTCAGCTTCACAGGGACTGTTACAGAGTTATCCTTCCCTTCTATAAGCTCTGAAACCAGTGGAGTGAACTTCACACCTGTAGGTCATACTTCATGATTAAATGGACCAGCTGACACAGGCTTAGGCTGGTAATGTTGCTTCCATAGGTTTGAGGTTTTTTTATTGTTAATAGACAATGCCCAGAAGGAACCTAGCCCAGATAAAAGGACACTGTATGAGACAACAACAGACAAATGTCCAGAAGGAAACAGCCCAGATAACAGGAACACTGTATGAGTCAACAACAGATAATGAACACTTGCAGGTATGGCAATGGGCTGAAAGGTGGAAGTTAAAGTCACTGGATAGACAACATCCCTGACACTAGTAGAGAACCACCAAGCAGATTTCTTTGCATGATGAATGCAAATGTCAGTATATACTATTGCTTTATCTATCAATTGTCGCACCTTCAACTCCTGACTCCACTCTCTGGGAGTCGTGGCAGCATGCTTGCCTGTCGACCCAGAGGTCATGTTTCATAATCCCGCCACCCTTGTTGACCCAGAGGTCATGTGTCATAACTCTCATCCTGGTCAACCCGGAGGTCATGTGTCCAAACTCTCCCCCCCCCCCCCCGTCATAACTCCCCTTCTTGGTTGACATGGAGGTCATGTGTCATAACTCTCCTTCCTGGTTGACCTGGAGGTCATGTGTCACATAACCCCCCTTCATGGTTGACACGGAGGTCATGTGTCATAACCCCCCTTCCTCTTTGACCTGGAAGTCATGTGTCACATAACCCCTATCCTGGTTGACCCGGAGGTTATGTCATAACCCCCCTTCCTGGCTGACCCGGAGGTCATGTGTCATAACCCCCATCCTGGTCGACCAGGAGGTCATGTGTCCAAAACCCTCATCCTGGAGGTTGTGTTCCCACCCCCCCCCCCCCCCCCCCCCCCCCCCCCCCCCCCCCTGACCTGGAGGTCATGTGTCAACCCCCCCTTCCTGGTCGACCCGGAGGTAATGTATCATAACCCCTCTTCCTGGTCGACCCAGAGGTCGTGTGTCATAACCCCCCTTCCTGGTCAACCCAGTGGTCATATGTCATAATCCCCCTTCCTGGTCGACCCAGAGGTCATGTATCATAACCCCCCTTTCTGGTCGACCCAGAGGTCATGTGTCATAATCTCCCTTTCTGGTCAACCCAGAGGTCATGTGTTATAACCCCCATTCCTGGTCGACCCAGAGGTCATGTATCATAACCCCCCTTCCTAGTCGACCCAGAGGTCATGTGTCATAATCCCCCTTCCTGGTCGACCCGGAGCTAAATGTCATAACCCCCCTTCCTGGTCGACCTGGAGGTCATGGGTCACATAACCCCACATCCTGGTTGACCTGGAGGTCATGTGTCATAACTCCCCATGCTGGTCAAGCCAGCCTACAATAGGCACCAGGAAATGCCCTGAGAAGGCAGGCAGCCAGTGTTACATGGACATCTGTACAACTGTGGGGCCAGCACCATATACCCAATACAGCTCAAGGCTCAGTGGGAAGGGTCCTTTGCTTTATTACACAGCTCTGTGCCCAGTGTGATGATGATGATGATGATGTGATGGAAGCTACTGTTATATTTAATTGTGTATGTGTGGAGGGGAAAGAATTTCTTCTTCATCTCAAAGTTTGTTTTGGGCGTTAATTCGTTGTACGTTTACACCAGAGCTGTGATATTTGCGCCTTTCGACAGAAACATCCGACTTCTTAAGGAATTTGTTGACTAGGTTAATCTTCCTGGGAGGGAAGAGAATTTAGCATGGACTACCTTGTACAACTGTTAACGACAATTAAATATGTCTCAATAGATTCGTGCATCATTACCAAATAAATGACCAGGGAACCCATAATATATTACCTTGTTAGAATGTCCACCATGATTAAGTGAACAATGTTTCCCATATTATAAATCTACTTGGTTAATATTTACATTAATGTGAAAGAATGCTTGAGATTACAAATAACTAGTTACAACACATGATGAAAGTACAGGCCCATAAAAAAAATCAGACAATGAAAGATGAAGCGTACAAAACTTAAGACACTTCAACATGTTTACTGTTTACACTACTTTCGGTTAGTTTTATTTCCAAATCATTATGTACAGAGTTTGAAGCAGTAAACAATGCTGAATGTAAACAAATACAACTAGGATACAGGAACAGCATCTATGGTCCAAAAATGTCATGTATGTGTGTAGAAAATATCAATAATGTGTGGATATAACTATAAAGTAATAGCAACGTAAGCAAGGCTATAATCTCATGTAACAAAATGTGTATTAGTTAGGGAATAACCATAATATAGTGTTGACACGGAATAATCATGATACTGCGTAAACTTATGTAGTGTTTAAAAAAAAAGTTAAGCTAATAAATAAAATCAAATTCTCAACAAACAAAAAAAAAGACTTAAGTACACAATTCAGTAGTATAAAATAAAAATGTGAAAGTAAATGGTCTGAAATGACATAGAAATAATGTACAGAATAAATGTACATAATAAAGTGATATGCTCGACACAAATATTTGTTCTGTATTTACATTATGTAGGGTTCCTGATCACAGAAATAGGTTTCTTCACTATAGACAAACAGGATGCAGAAGTGTTTCCAAGGCACCAGGGCCAGGTTCTATAATGGCCAAGACCTACTAACACATCCTAGCCAATAGGTCCCTTCGGGGTCCCGGCTAACGTAGTAGGATCGCCGATTCTTCCGAAGTCGGAGAGTATCTGCCTACACGCGAGGAACAATCAGTCTGCACACTAATAAGCCAGACATGGGACAACGGATACTCACGCAAACCTCAGTCCGGTATGACATACTTATGTTGGACAACAGGATATCTTCATCCAACATAAAGGACTTCACACTGGAGTTTATAGCCAGCGAACGCAAGGAAACAAGCAAGCAGCACTACAAACAAACTGCAGGTGATCAGTCACCAGCAATTGTATTATATACATGCTAGCACACAGGCTGTGCATTTAATATTATCCTTATAAACATGTCTTCCCAATATTTGCTTCCAAATTCCACACAATGTTGATTCTATTAACACTAAGCACATCCCATGGCTTCTTGTGTATAATCCATGCTGTGTGGCAGCCTTCTGTACTACCAATCATTTCTGATACTGATGTTCCTCTATGCCTGATGTCAAACTGTCCAGTATCTTCTCTGTTAGTCTTCCTTGCCTTCCCTCCCAACTTCCCAGTAAACTATGACTCTTCTTCTTCTTCTTTCCGAGCCATTGAGGTTCTTTGCTGCAAATACAATCCGTCTCCATTCGTCTCTCTGGTGGACCTTCTCTTGCCAGTCGTTGATTCCAAGTGCTTGTAGGTCTGTATATATATTATCTCTCTACCGTCTTCTTGGTCTACCTCGGGGTCTACGGTCATTTATTTCCTGAGTGTAAGCGAGTTTTGTTTCCCTATTATCTTCCATTCTTTCTATATACCCCAGGCATTGTAGTCTATTAGACTTCATGATACCAGTGATTAGCGGGGACTTAAACAGATCATAAATGTCTTTGTTACTTCTTCTTTTCCACTCTCCACTTAAACTCTAGTAAAAAAAAAAAAAAAAAGCGCAACCAAGCTCGTTGAGCTTTTACCTCATTTTATTCAGCAAGGTAACAATGATTTGGAAGATTGGTTCAAATCCAGTATGCAAACAGCTTTCAAATATTTATTATATGGTATTATCACTCTTTAATTTCTTAGTTACTACTTTACTGCTCACGCCATGAGTGTCGACCAACCACTGGTCCAATGGCCTGCCCAGTGCAGACACCCCCTCCCCAATAAGACTCAAAATGTCCCTCTATCATAAACCGTTTGTCCCATCCCTGTTGCTGTCAAGTATACATTATCTAGCACATCTTGCATTCTTCTGTGTCTTCTTCCCCAGTACACTTCCCTTCATATCTTTTGTAGATTTTCTATCTTTTACATTCTACAAAATATTTCATTTTTGCTTTTTTTAATAACCAGTCTTATTCTGTACCAAGTTCCTATATTTTTGTGTGTGGGGAATAACAAATGTTAAGTACATCTATTAATATACATTTCATACGAGATAGTGGCAACAATACGAATACCAATAATAAATAGAATACACATATTTCATTGAGTATGTTTATCCAACATATAATTTAAAGCATGTACATCTCTCATGTGGAAGTTAAGGACTCCACATTAAAATGTTCATGAATAAGTTTATGGTCAGTATTAAAGTTTAAGTTTAGAATGGTCTGCCATGACCAAAGGACACTCATCCTCGCACTGAATGACCACACAAGACACATATCCTAGGTATATCCCAAAGAAAGTGTCACTGTCTGGTATTCTACAACCCTAATGACAGTCTTGGTTTATAAGTAGACAAATACTACAAAAGAAACAAGGCCATTTAGCATTAAAACACACTTATAATCCCCTTGAGAAAGAACACCAAAATCTAGCTGTGTGTGTGCTCAAATCCTAGTGTCTTGCATGCATTCATTTAGTTTTATTGGTTGTTGAAGACCCTGAGAATTTCCCCAATACTTTCCTTACATAACCATTCCCTCTGTTCTCATCTCCTCTATAGCTATTACTGTCTTTGACTGATACCAAAAGGTCATGTTTCATTTAGCTATTACTGTCTTTGACTGATACCAAAAGGTCATGTTTCAGTTTGAAATAATGGCACATGTAGGGAGCCTTATTAGCTCACCACACCACCCATCAAGTACCATGGACTCCCAGTGTAACGATGACCACACCACCCATCAAGTACCATGGGCTCCCAGTGTGACGATGACCACACCACCCATCAAGTACCATGGGCTCCCAGTGTAACGATGACCACACCACCCATCAAGTACCATGGACTCCCAATGTGATGATGACCACACCACCCATCAAGTACCATGGGCTCCCAGTGTGACGATGACCACACCACCCATCAAGTACCATGGACTCCCAGTGTAACGATGACCACACCACCCATCAAGTACCATGGGCTCCCAGTGTGACGATGACCACACCACCCATCAAGTACCATGGACTCCCAATGTGATGATGACCACACCACCCATCAAGTACCATGGGCTCCCAGTGTGACGATGACCACACCACCCATCAAGTACCATGGACTCCCAATGTGATGATGACCACACCACCCATCAAGTACCATGGACTCCCAATGTGACGATGACCACACCACCCATCAAGTACCATGGACTCCCAGTGTGACGATGACCACACAACCCATCAAGTACCATGGACTCCCAATGTGACAATGACCACACCACCCATCAAGTACCATGGACTCCCAATGTGACGATGACCACACCACCCATCAAGTACCATGGACTCCCAATGTGACGATGACCACACCACCCATCAAGTACCATGGACTCCCAATGTGACGATGACCACACCACTCATTAAGTACCATGGACTCCCAATCTGACGATGACCACACCACTCATTAAGTACCATGGACTCCCA
This sequence comes from Cepaea nemoralis, assembly GCA_014155875.1. Lineage (NCBI taxonomy): Eukaryota > Metazoa > Mollusca > Gastropoda > Stylommatophora > Helicidae > Cepaea > Cepaea nemoralis. The sequence goes on from JACEFZ010026498.1 coordinate 689,506, forward strand.
ATGTGACGATGACCACACCACCCATCAAGTACCATGGTCTCCCAATGTGACGATGACCACACCACTCATTAAGTACCATGGACTCCCAATGTGACGATGACCACACCACCCATCAAGTACCATGGACTCCCAATGTGACGATGACCACACCACTCATTAAGTACCATGGACTCCCAATGTGACGATGACCACACCACTCATTAAGTACCATGGACTCCCAATGTGACGATGACCACACCACCCATCAAGTACCATGGACTCCCAATGTGACGATGACCACACCACCCATCAAGTACCATGGACTCCCAATGTGACGATGACCACACCACTCATTAAGTACCATGGACTCCCAATGTGACGATGACCACACCACTCATTAAGTACCATGGACTCCCAATGTGACGATGACCACACCACCCATCAAGTACCATGGACTCCCAATGTGACGATGACCACACCACTCATTAAGTACCATGGACTCCCAATGTGACGATGACCACACCACTCATTAAGTACCATGGACTCCCAGTGTGACGATGACCACACCACCCATCAAGTACCATGGACTCCCAATGTGACGATGACCACACCACTCATTAAGTACAAATCAGTCTGTAAAAATACGGGGCTGGCACCACATACTCAATAAACACCAAGGCACGGAAAAGGGACTTTTTTTTTCTTTCTAACACTTCACTTTCTGAATCAAAACTAGCAATGAGCCTCAATGGTGTTGGAACCCCTGGACTCACACAGCAGTAGGCTGATATGTTACTGCTGTCACTGAAACCCCCCTTGAGTGGATTACACAATGATTACCTACAGACAACAAATTCAGATGAACTGCTAGACAGTTTTGTTGATGAACATTTTTTCAATACTTGATTTAATGGATTTGCGAACAGTGTTCATAAATATAAGTGGTAGTAAGAGAGGCTTCAAATTTGTAGTCTAGAACAGTATTCTAATCAAATAAACCAATCAATCTACCGACTTAATCTATCTAAGGTATAACATATTACATATTCTCAAGCCTAGGATTGACTTACATGAAACATGCTTGGCGTACCCTGCAGCTTAAGGTGGAAAAATCATCCACAGTGAATAGATAATGCCAGTCCGTACACAAACAAACAATCGTAAGCTATTTGAACACTGTCTCAGTCTAGATTACACCATCATCACATCTTCTTCTTCAGCGTTCCGAGCCATTGAGGTTCTTTGCTGCAAATACAATCCGTCTCCATTCGTCTCTCTGGTGGACCTCCTCTTGCCAGTCGTTGATTCCAAGTGCTTGTATGTACCATCATCATATGCCCCAAAAAATAACCCTATATTAAGAATTCTATATATATCACCTCGGCTGACAAAGATACACAACAGAGAATATTCATCTTGAATATCTGCTGTTATTAAAGTACCCAAATACTTAAATATATTGATTTGTATAACCTTACCACAACTACCGTAACAATAATTAGTCATGAAGTAGGATGTTTTCAAGCTTCCCATGTGATTATAATGAATGTATGATTGCTGTTGATAATTAACCTGTTAAGTGATGTATGAATGAAATAATGTATGAAGGAGAGACATAAAGGCAGAATGTCAGATGGGCCTGTAGGCTCAACTCTTAAACATTTAAAGTAAAGTTTGTCCATTCTAACCAACAGAAACAGGTTCAAAACTGGAGACTCAGATTCACATGTGAACAATATAATACAACTGTAGTGACATGTCATTTGTTGATAAATGACAAAATACTGCTGTGTCTGTCTGGTTTTGACAAGCCGACCTGAAAATATATCAAGATAAAAATGGTGCTTCAGAAACTATTTTCAGTAATTATTAAATTTTCAATTAAGCATCTAAAAGTCCCATAGAAACCACAATAGGCATACAGTATTACCTACTCACCTGCTTATGTAATCTATGTTTATGAGATGTTTCCATGTATTTAGTTATACATCTCTAACTCTATCTATCTGTTTATCTATCAATGCATGTACCAGTGTATCCATGTTGTCTGTCTGTATCGATCTTATCTTATCAAGTCAATCAATCTATCTATATATGAAAGACTTCACATTCTAAACTTACAGAGAACTCTTCAGCTGCACATTGGTAGCACGCCTGTAGAAAGTGTAACCGAGCACAAAGCACTGGGTCTTATCACTGATCAAAATCTAACTTTTAATTCCCATGTTCATTCCCAATTCTTAACCCTTTGAAAATAGTTTGTTCTCCCCCTGTGTGTGTGTGTGTGTGGGGGGGGGGGGGGGGGGGGGTGCGTAACAGAGTTTGTGTAAAAAAGTATGTATGCAGGTATATATGTCTATATATGTACATGTGCCTGCCAGCCTGCCTGATAACATGATAATATACATTATGTCTACAACATCCACTTGACAATGATTTGTTTTTCTATATGAATATAACATGCACACTTGATGAACAAAAGATGAATGGTTGGAAGGGCCGAATGTAAGACAGGCCTGTGTGCCCAATTTGTGACCCTTTGAAAATAAAATAAATCTATCTAAATAAATCTATGTATCTAAATAAATCTATCTATCTATCTATCTATCTATCTATCTATCTATCTATCTATGTATGTATCTATCGATGCATGCATGCTTGGATGGATGTGTCAGTATGTTTGACACAGAAAATCCATATGATCAGGATTGAAATCTTTTACATTTACCAAACATCTAAAATATGCCCCTCTCTTGTTCCGTCTATGTCTTTGCTGTTGTCTTAACTCATTACTTGCCAGACAACTGACCTCACATTTATTGGTTACCCCATTCACCAAGTGTCTTATTCTGTGCTGGGCAGTTAATAGAAGTCAATGTCTTGATCAGAAAGAATTAGAACACCTGTCTAGACAGAAAGGCACCTAATCTTTACATTTTAATTCTAATTCCAGGCAACATACTATAATTCCATGGTCACTCCATACACAACACATTTTTAAAACCCTGTCCAAGGTACATATTTTTAAAGTACTAAATGTCTTAATCTATTCATACACTTAATATCATAGCTGCATAATCAACATCTTTATCTATTCATACACTTAAAATCATGGCTGCATAATCAACATCAATGGCGACTGTAAAAAAAAAAGTCAGGCACAGGTGGGCATAGCATTGCAGAGGTTAAGCAGTAGTAAGAAGCCATGGCACAACAGTAGCTAGCAAGCAAGTTAAATAGCATTGTTGAAAACCTGCATCTTTCCTGTGCTAAATATGGTTGTGAGTCATGGACCACTTGATTGCTGAAGAAGAACACTGGTACTTTAGAGCTTAAAGGACAGACAGTTTTTAGAATGCCCTGAACCAAGAAAATGAAAAATACTGACATTCTACCAGAGCCGGACATCACAGAAATTTGGCTCATACATAGCAACATGTCTCAGAAACTGGACTACTTTGCTTTAAAATACCTCACAGTGGCTTGGACATAACTGACAGAAATGTTTCCTGGATGAACCAGGACTGACTGTCCTTGAGTCTACCTACAAGACATGAGAGTTGTTTTCTGAAGTCATGTCTTGGAAAATCATAGTGGCTTGGATATACCTGACGGAGAAATGTTTCCTAGCACTGACTGTCCCTGAGTCTACCTACAAGACATGATAGTTGTTTTCTGAAGTCATGTCTTGGAAAATCATAGTGGCTTGGACATAACTGATGGGGAAATGTTTCCTGGATGAACCAGGACTGACTGTCCCTGAGTCTACCTACAAGACATGAGAGTTGTTTTCTGAAGTCTTTGTCTTGGAAAATCACAGTGGCTTGGACATAACTGACGGGGAAATGTTTCCTGGATGAACCAGGACTGACTGTCCCTGAGTCTACTTACAAGACATGAGAGTTGTTTTCTGAAGTCATGTCTTGGAAAATCATAGTGGCTTGGACATAACTGACGGAGAAATGTTTCCTGGATGAACCAGCCCTGAGTCTACCTACAAGACATGTGAGTTGTTTTCTGAAGTCTTTGTCTTGGAAAATCAGTGGCAGCATGGCTAGCATGCTTGCCTGCCGACCCGGTGATCTTGTGCTTGAATTCCCGTCGAGGCAAATTGTAAAATTGACTTTGGCTCCCAGGCCGACTCAGCCTAAAATAGGTCCCAGGAAAGTACGGTGATACCGACCACATCACCTAGCTATCTAGTGTTGATTGGTCTATGAGAATATGGGGATTGCACCATATATCCAGTTGTCTCAAGGTGTGCAAAAGTCTGGCTACTTTTTACATGAAAATTCCAGCACAGTGCATGAACTTGTCACCAGCGAGGATTCTAATGTGTGTATAACAAAATTTCAGATGAAAATGCATATCACAAGATGTTTTGAATATTATCATGTTGATTTCACACGATCACCAGTCATGTTGATCTCACACGATCACCAGTCATGTTGATTTCACACGATCACCAGTCATGATGATCTCACACGATCACCAGTCATGGATCAGGCTTATGTTCTCCCTTTGATTATGCCATGTGACCAAGCCACCGATCCATTTATCTCTCTTGTTTCCCTTTGCGTTTTTCTCAATCAACCTTGCTAGTTGTAACTATATTTTCCAGTTCAAACTGTCTACGCCTAATTTCTTTAATAAATTTTACGGTTTTCACTTATTTATTGTAGGTCTTATTGATTATTCTGTTCGTCTATGATATTCTATGCATTTCCCTTGGAAACACATTCCACTGCCATTAGATATTTCATAACAGTACAAATTCAGTGTAGACTTCAACACTTATTTTTCTCATTGCAAATGACAGCTTTTTATTGGTCAGTATGGTTTTGATATTGCAAAAGGCTACCTTTGCTATAGCAGTTCTGGTTCTAATCTCTACAAGGCACCTTCCATAAGATGTTATGACTGTTCACAAATAGTTGTACTGATTCACTTGTTTAAGAATTTTCCCACTGGAAAACTGGATGGAGATGACAATCTGTTTCCTTCCAATTTAATTCTAACCGTAGTTGTCCACTGTGTGCAATAACCACATCTACTAAACATTACAGATCCTGTTCACTGTCAGCAGTCAATACAGTATCATCTGCAGATCGTATACTACTGATGTTAGTCCTACAAAAGCTATTTCTCTCATATCCTCTAAATTGTGCATATTTTTGCAATATAGGGAAAACAGATCTGGAGACATTACTCATCTCTGTCAGACAACCTCTCGTGATAGGCTGGTATTGAACTACTAATCACCCGTGAAGGTTAACCCGGTCAACAAATGCCCGCAGAAGTCAGATGTGTCAGCCTAACGGCGCAAGAATGCAGCTCTGCTGTCAACAGGCACAACGCAATCACGTCCGAAAAAAAACAACTCCGGATGAACGCAGAAGAAGAACTACTAATCATCATCTTCAAATGCCATGCTGGCTGGTGTAGGCATTCATGACTTTCCACAGATCTCTGTCTTTGGTTTTCCAAACTGTGCTGATGATATTCCTCCATGCCACCATCTCAATCCATCCAGCATAATTTCTCTTGGTCTGCCTCTACCTCTCTTCCCATCAATCTTTCCAGTTGTCACGATGTTCTCCAATGCCTCTCTTCTCATCACATGACCAAAGAAAGATGTTTGTCTCTTTCTTATTGTTGTATACAATGTTCTAGTTTACTGAACTATTACATTATCAATTTTAATGGTAGCTTGTGCCCAATATATGTTTTTAAAATATACAACACACGAAGTGATGGTGACATTACAGCCTACTAGTTTTTTCAGCAGAGCTTTCCTGGTTCAATCCCAATAAATTTTACAACTTCAAATAGCTTGGAGTGACCTGGTCCCCCTGAACTGGGCAATGTTTATTTCGGACCTAAATACTATTTTGTAGGTAGATTTTATAACGTTAAATTTAGCACAACCCAGTTAGCCTACTCATTCTGATTTGTAACTGCCGAGATAACTTTTAACATTTGCAATATGCATAAAGGTAATTTTTGTGTGCCTATACAAGAAGGTTGAGATCTTATTGACTATCCACATGGAATTTTACCAGGTCTGCTCAAGTTATTGACAGATAGACGTTCATCTAAACCACTCTGCCCCAATGATGTGTACCTGCAGGTAATGAATTATCTGTCTGAGGTACAATTAACAATCAGTTGTTGTCAGCACAGGTAAAAGGCCCTTAAACCCCCACACATAATCCTTAGCAGGCATTAGCATTTGTCCAGAATGTGGGTATAGTTTGTTAAAATGCATAGCGCCAATACGCTTCAATACAATTAAAGAGTTAGATAAGATTTTCCCCGCAAAAAATATATAAACAAGCAGAACCCAACCCCGAAGCATGCTCACCTCCCATTAGGATCTTAAGTATGTTGTATATCAGGTGACGAAGTTTTGGATGCGCTCACACAATTCTAGTACGAGATATCAGGAAAAACAATTACAGGAAGAATAAGTAATGCATGTTGGTATACATAGAGAGATGCATACACATGTGATACAGATTTATACAATATTTATAAATTTGTAGGCTCGAATTATAAAAGGTAGGTCAGTATGGCCGACTGGATAAGAACGCATGTTCTTATACATCCGGTGTGCTGATGCCGGGGTAAGGGGTTCAACCTCTACACCGGACAGATGGACTAAAATGTTGACCTATCGTCCTTGACTTCGGGACATAAATTACAAGTACCTCTGAAGTCAGAATGGGTTCGCCTGATGGTGAGGGACACTTAATAGGGAAAGCTAACCCACACGCAAAATCACATCCACGATTTTCATTTGTTTCTTGTAGTTTCTACAATTCTAGGGCATAAATAACAAGCAGTTTTTAAGGCAACGATTCAGCCCCTAAACTTGGTATTCTAGAAAGGTCTCATGCTTGTGTCATGACTTCCAAGTACGAACTTTGTGTTGCATGTTACAACACAAGTGACATTCACATCACATGATTATCTAAACTATTAAGTCCTCTAAGATAATGGAGTATAGTAAAATTCCAACATGAACTCTGTTCGATAAAGGACAACTAACTGCATCTCTTAGTGGTAGAAGATGGGGAACGGCAGGAGAATTTGGCAGACGGAGTTCAGTATCAACTGAAATAAATGGACAGCTCTCCAACTGAGACTGGCACGGTAAAGTAGCTGATAATGAACTGCTCTAATATTAGAGGTTGGACAAGGGTTTAGGGTTTGACACCTGTGCTCGTCTCGCTAAGTGAGGGAAAATATGAAAATAATTAGAGGTGAAAATGTAAACAATATAAAATAACACAAAGTAATGCAGCTTTACAGAACAGAACATTGTTTCGTAATTCTGTTTTGTAAAGCTGCATTACTTTGTGCTATTTTATATTGTTTAAGTGAAGGAAAGACTGGCCATCTATTTCTCCGTGCCCTCTGTCCTACAAAATGTGATGGACCTACTACATTAGATCCATAGTAGGAATCTGCTTCGCGATATTATTATATTGTTGAGTCTGGCATTCGTGTGTCCTGAAATCTGGACATTTTTGTCAATGGCGGCGATTATAAACCACCAACAAGGATGTGAAAAGTAAAGGAAAAAAAGAAAAAAGAAAAGAAGAAAGACCACAGTTTCTTCCCAATGTGCATGTCAGGAACTTCACATCAGTTCAAGTTTTGGTGCTGATTTTCTGCAAATGGTTCTTGTTTTCTTCAAAGCAATACATTTAGTCTGATGGCTGTTTGCGCCTTAGAAAGAACCTGCAACATTCACTGGACTATTAAATATACACACAGATCTTGGAGAGATGGACATGGCCACGTATTTTTCTTGCCTCTGGAAATACTATGATTATTAGCACAGAGTGCTGATGCTTCTATCATGGAACTCCTGCATGAAATACTGTGATGTTTAGCTTACAATGAGTTTTTATGCTTTCAACATGGCACCCCTACATGAAATACTATGATATTTAGCTCACAATGAGTTTTTATGCTTTCAACATGGCACCCCTACATGAAATACTATGATATTTAGCTCACAATGAGTTTTTATGCTTTCAACATGGCACCCCTACATGAAATACTATGATATTTAGCTCACAATGAGTTTTTATGCTTTCAACATGGCACCCCTACATGAAATACTATGATGTTGAGCTCACAATGAGTGTTAATGCTTCTATCATGGTACCCCTACATGAAATACTATGATGTTTAGCTTACAGCTGACACCGAGTGTTGATGCTTGTACCACAGTACCTCTACAACCCATGACAGGGTTGTGAGTTAACTTGATTCAAGAACTTGACAGACTTGGACCACATTAAATGTGGCTTGGAAAGAACAGTGTTGGAAGACATAGGTTGTGGAAGAAGACGCAGAAGTCGACCAGCATGAAGAGAACAGGACATTGCAGACACCTTTGGTATGAGGTGGGAAAAATGGCAACAGATAGAGAAACCAGCTACATGAGACATCAGTAGATCCCACAGTTGGTACTTCTCCTCTGTGCACCATGGAAAGATCCAGAAAAAACAAAAATGGGATGGAGAGATAGGGCTTGGCAGGTGTTAGTAGTGGTAAGACTGAAAATTTTCAGTAGACCTCATGCCTTGGATGTGACTCAGGTAGTTAAGGAAGTTATAGTCTGAAATAGTTTGAGGATCACTGATATTTATCTTATTTCACCATGCATGAAAAAGCAGAGAAAACATACAGCAAAATCATGGTAGGATCCGTGCGCGGCCAATATGGAGGAGGAGCTGTCATTTCTCCTGTTTTCTACTGTGTGGGAAAATATGTCTCTGGACCTGCGACGATTGTTGCTACTCACACTACGCTTTGCACCCGATTTTCTCCTGAGTCGTGAAGATCTTCTCTTTGCTGACTTGCTGAGGGGCGTCTGGAACAAGATATTTGTTACCAGTGACTCAGAATCAACACTTAAACTTTTTTTTAGTACCAAACAACTTGCTCATTCCAAAAATAAAGTGATGTTCTTGCTATCTTCTATCAGCTAGTTGTTATATTACACCTTGTTATCAAATTTATTAGTTTAATTCCTTCTGTCCCAAAGTGTCTTTAACTCCTCCAGACACACATTTATTGCTTGTAAGTGCAAATCGTGGAACGGAATGAGTTAATGCAACTGCGTGGGATATGACAAGTTAAAGTAACAATTGCGGGTTTAGGACAAGTTAAAATAGCTGTTTGGGACAGAATAAGTAAAGTATCAATTGCTTGGGACAGAGTAAGTAAAATATCAATTTCATGGGATAGAACAAGTTAAAGTAACAACTGCTTGGGACAGAACACTTTAATGCAATTTTTTGGGATAGAATAAGTAAAGTAGCAATTGCTAAGGATAGAACAGGTTAAAATAACTGCTTGGGATTGGGCAAGTCAAAGTAATGATTGCTGGGAACAGAACAAGTTGAAGTAACAACTGCTTGAGATAGAATAAGTATCAATTGCTTGGGATAAAACAAGTTAAAATAACTGCTTGGGATAGGACAAGTAAAAGTAACAGTTTGTTAAAGTAACAACTGCTTGAGATAGAATAAGTAAAGTACCAATTGCTTGGGACAGAGCAAGTAAAAATAACTGCTTAGGATAGAGCAAGTAAAAATAACTGCTTGGGATAGGGCAAGCAAAAGTAACAACTGCTTGGGAGTTGAGTTGAGTTAAGAACCGACATCACTGCACACAGGACATTCCCATACGTGCTCCGTCCCCTCGTTCAACAGCCAGCGAAGAGTCATACTACTAATCGTTCCCACCGCTATCTGATTAAAAGTTCTCCTGGTCTTCCCTCTCAGTTTTGAGAATCTTCCAAAAACCCTGCCGATCCCCCGCAATCTCATTCTTTCCACATATGGGTTCTCAATCTGTTCTTCCGCCTTCTTACCTGGTCCTGCAAGCGCACAACCATGCTTGGGATACAGCAAGTAAAAAATCAATTGCTTTGGAAAGAATCTAGTTTTCTTCTTCGGCGTTCATCAGGTTTTTTTTTTTCCTGGACGTGATTGCATTGTGCCTGTTTACAGTAGAGCTGCGTTCTTGCACCATTAGGCCGACACATCAGACTTCTGCGGGCATTTGTTGACCGGGTTAACCTTCCCGGGAATCTAGTTATAAATTATAAGAAATCACTTTGAACTCCCGTATTACAAACCTACTATTACATTATATATATATATATATATATATATATATATATATATATATATATATATATATATATATATATATATATATATATATATGGGCGTGTCTATTGCAAAGGTATGCGAAGACTGAAATTAGCCGTAATTAATTTGAAAGCAGACCACCTTGTGTTGTATTAAAGATGTGAGCGCCGGTCGTTCATACAGCAATAGCAAACTACTGAACATAAACATGCCTAGTAAATCACACACAGCCTAAAAATGCTGGGGTTGATTGTGACACAAGGACATATACATACATTCACATCCTGATTGTGGCATTCTGTAAAGGACACATACATACATTCACAAGTGCCATGCGGCGCATATTAACGATAAAGATTTGAAAGAGCTAAAATTACAAGTGCGGCACGGACAGTGAACGCACACGTGTAGATATTGGAAACAGGACATCATAGAGAGACAGACGGGGAACAGCCATGAAAGAAGGAAGGCACATTGTTATCAGCGGGACAAGATCTGTGAGAAGCGAATGGGGAAAGTGACTAAACATCCAGAGAATTTAATGAAATGAAGAAGGAAGGAAGAAGCAAAGACAGATTGAGGAATGAACGCGATTCAGCACAGAATACAGACAGAAGCAGAGGAAACACTCTAAGATATGATGGGCCGACATTTCACTTGGAGAATCAATGAAAGGTCATAGAAGAACAAACACCCCAAGTACAGGCGTGAGTAACTAAAGATAAAGGTTATACAAATTATAGTTAGGAATATTGGTAGGAACTATCAACACTGTGGATAATTGCGATATGACAAGCGACATATCTGTCTTTAATTATAGTCATGGTTAGTACGGCAGTGTGAGCAGGGATGACGGACTGTGTGATGGTGTGAGTTGTCAGCAGGTTATCTGTCTCACGAGATGCTGCCCAAAAATAGATAGTCAGCTAGAAATTGAAACGCTCTTTCAGTGTTATATATCAAGGTTTAACAGTTAAGTTGAGGAGTTCAAATTTGTTGTGTTGAGAAGAATAACTCTAGACAAAAGAAGCAAAGTATTGCCAAGGAGGACAGTTAGAGATATAGAATAAGAGAAATACTACTTGGCAAATAACACAAGGACATATACATACATTCACATCCTGATTGTGGTATTCTGTAAAGGACACACACACACACACAGAAGGACATATACACACATTCACACACACAAGGTCATATACATACATTCACACACACAAGGACATATACATACATTCACACACACAAGGACATATACACACATTCACACACACAAAGACATATACACCATTCACACACACAAGGACATATACATACAATCACACACAGAAGGACATATATATATATATATATATATATATATATATATATATATATATATATATATATATATATATATATATATATATATATATATATATATATTCACACACATTCAGAATATACACGCATTCACACACACAAGGACATATACACACATTCACACACACAGACATATACACACATTCACACACACAAGGACATATACATACATTCACACACACAAGGACCCCAAAATGTAAAAGCAAACTTTCATTTACCTTTGGTGTGAAGTTGGACTGTTTTCCTGGAGTGTGTATCAGTGCACCGTGTTGATATCGGCCATTCGGCAATTTACTGGTGGAGCTTGGGGTGTTGGGGACATCATTCAGCTGAATGTCATTGTAAACAAACATATTTAGGAACAAAATTTACTTTATTCCCCCCACCGAGCAAAGAAATTACAAAGAGAACTTTTCTGTAACAAATTCTCATTCACATAGGAACTAAAAAAAATTAATTCTCAGAGAAAGTATCATCATCATCATGTGTCCTGCCAACTGGTGTAGAGGTTCTTGACTCTCCATAGATAATGGTTCTTGGTGTTCTGGGTCAACTCTGTATGATATTTCTCCATGTCACCATCTTAGTCTACCCAGCATCATTTCTCTTGGTGCGCCTCTGCCATTTTCCCCCCACTGATCTTTCCAGTTGTCACGTATTCTCCAATGCCTCTCTTCTCATCACATGACCAAAGCATGTTGTTTATCTCTTTCTTATGGTTGTATATAATGTTCTAGTTTCATTAGTCTCTTCCAGGCAATCACTGTTAGTTACTCCAGTCCACGGTATTCACAATATTTATCTCGGGAACATGTTCGCTGCTTCTAAGTTCTTCCTAATTTATTCTTTCATGCTCCATGATTCACTGCCATACAGCAAAACATTTAGGCACTTTCTTTCTTACTTAAAATCAATAATGGCATAAAAGATGCTTCTCTTTTGATGAAATGCAGCTTTTGTTTGATCTGTTTTGCCATTAATCTCTGTTGTACATCTCCTGTCTGATGTTATAATTGCCCCGTGGTATTTAAATTTATCAGCTTGGTTAAGCACTTTCCCTTCTATTTTAATCTCACATTTTGGTGTAATCTTTTCCTTTGTTATAACCATTAATTTTTTTTCTTGAAATTTAAAGAAAGACCTTTTTACACCCTGCTACCACAATGTCCAAAAGTTGATCTTTTGCGTTCTATACCATCAATACTGTCACATGCACAGCACAAAGAAAGTATACAGTTCCTAATTAAAAGATATCGATAAATGGAATTGTAAACAACCATAAGAATTTTCATTTAAAGTTAATTTATTCAATAAATAGTTTCTTTTTTAAAACACTGTGTAAACAAATACTCTACTGCTTGCCAGCTGGCCAGATATTTGAATCCTCTTCAATGCAAATTTGATAAAACTGATTAGGACTCCTAGGTTGATCCAGTCTAAAATGTGTACCAGGAAATGTTCCCGGAACTAAAGGTGGCCTGTGTAATACGGACCAAATTATGAATGGAATGCCAGTAACAAAACATGTGCAGCTAGCATCACATTCACACCTCAGGGTGTATAAAGGAGTCCTTTACTTTTACTTCGCTATATGCCTTTTAATTAAAATGGGCACTAGGAAATGCCTGGGGACGTAAAGGCATCTAGCGTGATATTGACTTCATGACCAATTGAGAGCCAACTGATATAAAAGACTATAGGACTAACACCATATACTCAATAAGCCTTAAAGTATAAATACCAAATAAGTCCTTCACTTTGTTTTATATACCTGTTCATGAATGAGTTTTAATATAAGGCATGCTTAAAATTTAGAAATGTGAAAACAAACACTACAGCAGTTTGGTACAGAAAATGCTAGTTATTTTGTTGAAACAAAGTAGTCAAACTTCCAATAATTATCTGTTGTCTGTACTTTCAGCACGGAAGTAACTATTTAAATGCTTTTTATGTCCAAATTTAACAATACTGTTTTAAATTAGGATTCTAGAATTATTTAAAACAGATTACAACTTTGTACAATGTAAATAGCCACATGGAAAACAAACATAAGAGGTGATAAATAAAAACAAAACAAAAACTCTGAAACAAAAGAATGTGTAAATACATCCTACTTGAAAAAAAAAAAGCTTTAAATATTTAGGATATCAAAATAAAAATAAAGAAACTAAGTTCTAATATAATTTTTACACTGGCTGACTTCTTAAGGTATTCTAAAATGTACTGAACAGTGGAAAAAAGAAATTGGCCAGAATAGAATTTACTATAGTAATAAAGTTCATTATGCCACACATATTTTAATGAAATATTAATTTATTATTTATTAATTATTAGTAATTAAAATTATAAGACTTTACAAACAATTTATACTAGACTATCCACAGTAATATGTAAATGAATAACTGAACAGAGAATTAACACAAATAGATAACCCATCAATTAACTACAAAGAAATTAAACAGATCAACAATGGCAAGGCCAAGATAAACAATGAATTATATAACATTGTGAAACAAAAGATAAATAGTTGGCAAATTAATAATATTAATTTGTAGCATAAAAGTAAAAACAAGAAAACAACAGGATGTCTAGAAGCCATTTCTGAACAAGTTAATGAAAACAAAACGAAAATACAATTTTAGTTCTTGTTTAAAAATTTAAAAATCACCACGTCATAACGAATTTTAACTTTCACTGAGACTGATGGAGTCATGTCAACCTAAAAGTTTGAAAACAAATTCACAAATTCAGTGATGCACAGTTAAGAAGACTTGAAGTTGATGCAACGGTCCAAGATTTAATATATCTTAACAGCATAAATATTCCATTGATAGATGGCTAAGCAGAATAATGGGTAACCACTAAAGGAGGAAAATTCACAAAGACAAATTACCCATATAAGGACAAAGCAATCACCATATTTTAAGCTACCTATGAGAAGACAGGCAGCCGCAGTGATATGCTGGCTGACATGCTTACCTGCCGGCTGTATGTTCAAATCCCCACCGAGGCAGATTTGTCAAAAGCTGACCTAGTTCCCTGGATAAACTAGCCTAAAATGGGTTCAGGAAATGTCCATGGAAGTAAAGGTGGGCGGTGTAATACAGACCGCACCATCCACCGAAAGCTGATTGGTCTGTTCAAAATATGGGGCCAGTACCATGCAGCCAATACTCAAGATGGGTAAAATGGTCCCCTATATCATTTTGAGAATGATATACGTTGGAGAACCACGACTAGTTTATTCGTTTTTGTTTTGCGCTCCCTCGCCTTGAATTCAAGCGTAGTCCAAACACGTGCTACTATTTCAAGTAGCACTAGACTAACTTCTGCGTATGGATGAGCTTTCCCTAATAACAGTGTCACTCGTCATGGACATTTTTGTGTGTGGATTAGCTTTCCTTATTACATGTGTCCCTCGCCATCAGGAGAACCCATTCAGACTTCTTAAATACTTGTAATTTGTGTCTCCAAGTCAAGGATGAGAAGACAAAATTATAGTAAAATGACCAGTGCAGGGGTTGAACCTGCTACCTCAGCATTAGCATACCGGATGTTTAAAAACAAGCACTCTTATCCATTCAGCCATGCTGACCCACGTCCGTGGGTTATGAGTCCCGTGGAATACCGATATGTAACACTGAAGCACGATGTACTGGCGTTCAGGTCATCTGAGCTCTGCATCTATCCGACTGAGGCTGGTGTAGAAAATTGTCTCCCAACCTGATACTAAACAGAGTCTCGATAGTGTAATCATTATGCTGATGTGATGGGACTGATCTGATGAGTTTTGACGTCTGCATTCATCATCCACTAAGAGAAGAAACGACTGGCCACCTATTTCTCAGTGCATTCAGGCATATAAAAAGTGATTTTCTCAACATCACAGACCCGTTACAGGTTCTTGCCTTTGGGACTTTTTGCTTTGCTTCATTTTCCACAGCTGGTACCACATCCAAGGGGGACTGTTGCAGAGTTCTCCTTCCCCTCCCCAAGCTCAGAAACCAGCAGGGTGTACAAGACCAGTAGTGGAACTTCACATCTGTGGAGAGGCATAGGATTTAACCAGGTCATGATTCAGCACAGCCTACACAGACTGGCTGGGAGTAGGCCCAAGTTGGTCAGGTTCCTTCCAGAGGTTTTAGGTACTTTATCTTCAACAGATTCCAACAAAATGCCGGGAGAGAATGACAGCTGGGAGAATTGAAGCTGTTACAGACAACATGTCCATGTGTTGGTGGGACCTATCAGGGAAGAAGAGTATTGTAACACAGTAACCTACCAGGCATTAAGAGACAACCAAAGGTTAGCATGAGACTGGCTACCTCATCCCATAGAAAACTCTTACTGCAAAATTCAACCAATCACGAACAAGTTTACAAAAAGCTAGATCTGAGTTGTTTGAGGACCTATGCTCCATTGGGAAGTGAAAGGCAGCAGATGATGAGACAGTATAACAGGTGGAGATGGTACTGGCAATGGCACAGAAAATGATTAGCAGTTGAACTAATTAAAAACGCAGGAATAAGCAATTGTCAGGAGAGAGAGAATGAGAAACTGATAATTTACAGGCATGTTGTAAGTGCCACAATGTCACTTCTGTTAACTTGTAACCAGTCTCAAATGTTTTGGCCTCAATGTCCATCCATTCTGTCAGTGTTGAAAAGAGATTTCTTAAATTGCTGACAAGGAATAATAATTTTTGTAAAGGTGAGCGGATCGACTTTACAGCACCGTGTCTTACCCCAACTGACTCAGTCTCTTTCCACAGAATGGCAAGTCTGTCAACCGAGAGCATTGTATAAAGTACAAGCTCCGCAGCTTCAGCAATGACCTCAAAGGATCTCTGGAAAAATTGCCTTCATGGTTGGAACAAAGTCTGAAAACAAACCTTTGACCTTCATACTGTAAGGTAGACGGCTGGACCACTGAGTTAAGGAGACCCCCCCCCCCCCCTCCCCCATCACACACACACCAGAATAGTTATTGAATGAAAGGAATGAGAAACAAAAAACAGAACATACCTTTCTGGCTTTAAGGGGTGTTCTCACAGGGGTAGCAGATGGCTGAGGTTTACGTTTGTTCGGTGTTTGTGAAACAGACTTGCTTCCATATGTCACTTCATCTTGAGTCTGTTTGGCTCGAGCTTTCAGCTGGGGATAAAATTTCTTAAAGGACTAATAGGACAATAAGCAAAACATAATAACATGAATACATGTTTTAGTGTTCCCACAGACCATGGAAAAAGAAGTGCAAAAACTCAAATGTCACGAGTTTATTTAGTCCAACTGGTATAAATTGTCACTCCTCCTTTCCAAATTTGTGGCCTATGCTTGGAAAAATAATGTAATTACCTCTTGCCTTCAACATCCACACTGGTAGTTTAAAGCTGAAATAATCTCATATCCTGGTCCTGGCAGATATCTACATGCTGTGTCCATTGGTAGCAGATGGTGAGACAATCTGTGGATGTGGTGTCGCCTCTCTGGATAGAAAAATAAGTCTCACCAGACAGATGTTTCAATGAAAATCATGTTAATATCTGGTGGCTCTGCTAATTGCTAATATAACGATGTCCTTGGCTAATACCTGGTTACTGACTGACAATACTGCGCTCACTCCGAACATTCCCAAACATGTTCCATGCTCCTCAAAAGGCACAGAAGAGTTTCCATGCTGACAGTTTCGGTCGTGTTTTGATTAAAAATCTGTCTTTCTGTGTGTGTTGAGCATTGGTCAGACCTAATCACACCTTTATAAGCAAGTCTCTTCAGATATGGATACTATTCAGCTGCACGCTCAAACAGACCCCAGAGAGCCTTTACCACATCATCCTTATGTAACTCTCCACCAAGAAGGGCGGCAGCAGCCAGTTTATCCGCCTGTTCATTGCTCCACTCACCTGGGCAGAAAATCCATAATATGCTTGTAATTTTCATCTTGTTGAGCAATGCGAGTCACTCTGCTCGAAACATAGATTCCAATTTTCGAAGCATAATTAGTCACCTGGCTTTGCTATCGTACAGCCATCAGAAGGCTTCCATCACAGCCGCAACTTCCATTCTCATGCTAGATGAAATAGCACATGCCAAACTCTCATTTAACAAAGTGTCCATTCGTCTTTGCAATTCGTGTCCCACCTCAGAATAACAGCCAGTACATGTTCCAGCCAGGAAAATGATACTATGGAAGTATCATGTGAGGGACAGGCTATGGGAGACAATCCAAACAACCAGCTTGCCGAATATGGAATATGAAAACAAAAGAAGGGCAAGCATTTACAGGATGCTGTCATTTGACAGTCTTAAAGTCCTAAGCATGGCCATATTTTATTTTGTCACAAGACACTGATCTTATTAGCAGCAAATATTTATTTTAAATAACATTCTTCCCTTCCATAGTCTGTGGTGAACATATTAGGTTTCGAAAACAAATTATCTGATGCAGAAGCCTAATTATTTTTAAATACTGAAACATGACAGTGGACACACTCCCCTTGAGAGAGGAACAAAGAAGAAGAAGACACGCACAACACTGACAGTATGACTTCTTGAGTGAGAACAAAGAAAATGTCATGACCAACTTACTCTAGACTGTTTCTGCTGCTCTTTCTGTGACTGAAAATTCTCCCATGAAGTCTTCACAAATTCTGGAAACTTCATGCCATTGACAAGGAAGTCCTTTTGGTTGTCATTTTCCCATTTCAGGATGGCTTCTGTTACTTCCTCCTCAACCTACAAGAACAATAATAAGCAACTGACAATGACATGGTTAGCTGTGTGTTCATTTAAATGATGTCACCATCAGCCCCAGCATCTATTGGCCGTTTGTGATTTTCTAGACAATATTTGATTCAGTAGATTTGTCATTGCTACCTGAATGGCCGATGCTCAAACCATTGTGAAAATCAATGCAAGGCAATCTGCTCTAAATTACCTGCAGTTTACTAAACCCAGTATGCTATTCACAACAGGTAGGTCACTGACGCCGATGACAGTTTAATTTAGTCGACGGATCAACATCATGGCACACGGGTGTAACCCATAAGTGCTCCGTTCTACTCCTAATTCAAGCCAGAGTCCAGAGAATCTCAGCTCAGTGCATGAACTCTGTAGCACCGGCGAGGATCCTGAAATACTTTGCCCCTCTGCTGTGTGTCCACCGTGACGAGGTAGAGGGGCTTGTGCGTCCCAATGACCCCAAGAGCTATGCCGACGGTAGCACAGCTACTGGTAGGGCCACCCATGTCGGACAGGTCAAGGGAGAGGGACCAGACGAAGAGACACACAAACCTGCTGCCTTGTAGGTAGACTGGGGACAGTCAAAGGCTAGGGAAAGCACCCCAAATACATGCTTGTCGAAATCGGATGTACTGAGCCACAGGCTTGACAAAGCAGTGCAACGTGAAACCTGCTGCCTTGTAGGTAGACTGGGGACAGTCAAAGGCTAGGGAAAGCATCCCGAATAAATGCTTGTCGAAATCGGATGTACTGAGCCACAGGCTTGACAAAGCAGTGCAACGTAACTTAATTCATGATGTCACAAATCAAAATTAATCGATATGGTGCTAATCCCGTGAAGTCCCATCAGGCGGTGATAGTGCCGGGCCCCCTGCCTCGAGGGGGTCCACCCATGACTACTGGTGGTCACCTTCCCCTGTGCTGTGGAGTCAAGGCACAGAGGAGTAGGTTAAGAGCTATTGACCAAATACCCCGGACACTCAACATACTACAGTGGAATGCCGAAGGAGTTTACAAGAAGAAAGACTCCCTAACACAGCGTCTTCATAAAGATAGAATAGATGTGGCATGCATTCAAGAGACACACCTCAACGCCAATCACAAATTCTCAGTCAGAGGATATCAGGCCACACGTTTCGACCGCGAAGGACACAAAGGAGGAGTTCTAATACTTACACGAAATACAATACCTTGCAGCGAAGTATCTGTGATCTCTGACAACCAAACGGAAATTATAGGTGTTGATATAATGATAAAGGACGTGAAAATAAGAATCTACAATCTGTATAGCCCAGCAGATAAGGACCTTACACTCTCAAACATGAAAATAACTGACACAAACTGCATTATTGTCGGAGACTTTAATAGCCGTTCAGAAAGATGGGGATACCCAGATACTGACAAAAGAGGAGATGAATTGGAGGACTGGGAAATAGACTCAAATCTCCATCTACTCAACAAAGCGGATGACACACCGAGCTTCTACTCCAGAAGATGGCTTACCACTTCTACTCCAGACTTAGCTTTCTGCACAGGAGACATCCTCCACAAAATCGATCGCCATGTGCTGGACCAATTAGCAGGTAGTGACCACAGACCAATCAAGCTTGAAATGAATATGGAGTATGTTCCACAGGAGCAAAAGCCCTTGCCCCGCTGGAATTACAAACGAGCAGATTGGGACAGATTTGCCATACTAACAGACAAATATTGTGAAAACATAAATACACGATATGGCAACATAAAGCAAATGGTGGAAAGTCTAAACAGAGCGATAATACAGGCAGCCACTGAGTCCATTCCAAGAGGAGCGAGGAAAAATTACAAACCATACTGGACTGAAGAACTACAAAGTTTGGAGGACAAAGTTGAAGATGCCAGGAAGACAGCAGAGAGAGAACAAACAATTGAAGCAAACATCTCTCTCAAAGCCATCTCAGCAAAATATAAAAGAACAGTAAATCAAACAACAAGAGATTGTTGGAGGGAAAAAACAGAAAACCTGAATTTTGACAGGGATGGAAACAAACTATGGAAACTAGTGAAAGCCATGAACAATGAAGGACCTAGAAACAAACAAATAACAATTAAACAAGGAAATGCCTTGCTTACAGGCAAAAAGGCTGCAAATGCACTAATGGAACACTATGCAAATGCAAACCACATTGATATTACAACCGAACAGAAGAAAGCAATCAAAGACAAACAGATACATCATAGAAATACAGAGACAGCAGCAGAATATATGATGGCAAATCTAACAATGGAAGAAATGGAACAGGCAATGAATACCCTAAAAAAGAAGAAATCACCAGGAAAGGATGGAATCACAAATGAAATGCTAATAGAACTAGGCACCAAGGCAAAGAAGAAACTACTAGCAGTCCTAAATAACAGCTGGAAGAGAGGAATAGTCCCACAGGCATGGAAGGAAGCTATACTAATACCAGTCCCAAAGAAAGGAAAAGACCTGGAAGAACCAAATGGCTATCGACCTATCAGTCTACTTAGCTGTGTAGGAAAATTAATGGAACGCATTATCAATGGCAGGCTAACATGGCATCTGGAAGAAAACAAACTCTTAACACCACACCAAGCAGGATTCAGAAAATACAGATCCACTGAAGATCAAATAACCTATATAGCTCAGGAAATAGAGGATGCCTTCCAAGAGAAAAAGCACACACTAGCAGTCTGGATAGATTTAGAAAAAGCATTTGATAAAGTATGGAAGGAAGGACTGAAAGTAAAACTGCAAAACATGCATGTTTGTGGAAACATGTATAAATGGATCAGCCACTACCTTGAGAACAGAACTGCCAGGACAAAAGTACAAGGACAAACAAGCAAAATGATGCTGCTGGAGCAAGGTGTCCCCCAAGGAGGAGTTCTTTCACCAACATTATTCCTAGCATATATAAATGACATCACAGAAAATTGTCCAGCCAGAGTACACACATCCTCCTTTGCAGATGACCTAGCCATATGGACATCTGAAGAATATATTAGTACAGCTAACAGCAGAATACAGCAAGCCTTATTAGCGCTAGAGGACTGGTCAAAATCATGGCTAGTGAAGATAAGTGAGGAGAAAACAACATGCACAGTGTTCTCCCTCTCAAATAAAACTCAGCAACCTAAGCTGGTATTGAATGGAAAGATATTGCGCCATGAAGAAAATCCAAACTATCTAGGAGTCACCTTTGATCGTCGCCTGACATGGAAGACACAGGTTGAGAAAAATCGAACAAGAGCAAGGCAGAGAATGGCAATCATGAAAAAGCTTGCTGGTACAACGTGGGGAGCAGATGAGAAAGTTCTCAAGAAGTTATATACTGGACGGGTGAGGCCAGTACTGGAATATGGCATTGCAGCTTGGGCAACAGCAGCTAAGTCAAACTTTAACAAAATAAGTAGAGTCCAAAACCAAGGAATGCGAATCATAACTGGAAGCCTGAAGACAACGCCTATTAATGAACTAGAAAAGATCACTTGTTTACAACCAATGCAGGATAGAAGAGATAGCAGAGCCCAGCAACAAGCAGAAAAATTTAGAAGATTGACAGACCACCCTATGTACAACAGATTTAATGGTTTTGGAAAGGGAAGACTGAAGCGTAGCAACTTTGTAGAAACTGCAAAACGAAGGATTAGGGCAGATCCTATACTTAACATATCAACAGTCAAGCCCATACACAATGCACACAACTTCCCAGCTTGGAGACAGCAGCAACTGCCTGAGATGATAGAAAACATTCCTGGTATTGAGAAAAAGAACACTCAGCATGAAACCGAAAGAAGAGAAATAACCCTAAACTACATAAAAGAACATTACCCAAGCAGGAATTGGACCCATGCATATACAGATGGATCAGCCAAAAATTCAATAGAGAATGGAGGAGGAGGAATTCTCCTAAATTTAAAAAATGGAGTGAAAAAAACACATTCAATGGCAACTGGAAAATTTTCAAGTAACTTCAAAGCGGAGGTAGAGGCTTTGAAAACTGCAGCAGAAATGCTCCTGATGGAGGAAAATAAAGAGAAGCAAATAGCTATCTTCACAGATGCAAAGTCAGCTGTCTCAATACTCAAGAGCAATAACAGCACAGAACTAACTGACCTAAGAGCAGCACTCCATGGTCTATGCCAGAAATCCAAAAAAGTTGTAATACAGTGGATCCCATCACATTGCAGTATACCTGGAAACGAAGAGGCTGACAGACTGGCAAAAGAGGGCGGACGACTACCACAGCCTGACATAGACATAACCTATAATGAGGCAAAGAGGTTGATAAAAAGCACTTATAGAACCAAATGGGAATCTGAGCATCCAGGCCATCAGAAGGATGATGCATATTACAAACTCGACCGAAGAGAACAAGTAGCAATCTTCAGACTCCGCACAGGACATAACAGGCTGAAATACCACTTGTTCAATAAACTAAAGATAGGAGATACCGATGAATGTAATTGTAGAACTGGAAAAATGACAGCAAAACATTTGCTGCAGGATTGCCCAACGTATGCAGAACAGAGAAAGATATTTTGGCCCACACCTGCTTCATTTGAGGACAAGCTCTATGGAGATATCAACAAGCTAAAGTTGACCGCAGCTTACTTAAACTACATACAGGTTGACATTTAAAGGTGCATGAAGATCCAGAGGCATGAAATGGAATATTGCTTGGATAGCAAATCCATTATGTGGAAAGTCCAAATAGAAAGCTCGCTGTGTGGGCTTCATAAAAGGTGGAAAAGTGTCCTAGTGGCACCAAATGGAATATTGCTTGGATAGCAAATCCATTACGTGGAAAGTCCGAATCAAAAGCCCATTGTGTGGGCTTCATAAAAGGTGGAAAAGTGTCCTAGTGGCATGAAATGGAATATTGCTTGGATAGCAAATCCATTACGTGGAAAGTCCGAATCAAAAGCCCACTGTGTGAGCTTCATAAAAAGGTGGAAAAGTGTCCTAGTGGCACGAAATGGAATATTGCTTGGATAGCAAATCCATTACATGGAAAGTCCGAATCGAAAGCTCACTGTGTGGATGTCATCTGCAGACTGCATACTTCTGGTTTCCGGAAGAACAGCCTATGGTGAACGGAAGGCCCAATATACGGAAGTGAGGCTAAGCAGCCATGTGCAGGACGTGACGATTCCTTGGGTGAGCCCAGTATCAGAGCGCTATGTATCGGCTCTGCAAGTATGGAAGCCTCCTTGGATGGCGGGGAATGCCCATGGTCTGCCCCTGCCTTCCCTTGAGGGCTGACCAGGATCTTTGGCTGTTCTATATGGGCCAGCTAGGATGGGGGATAACACCACAACAGTGAGAGTCAAACGTCCTAAGAAACCCCCGGGAAGGTTAACCCGGTCAACAAATGCCCGCAGAAGTCGGATGTGTTGGCCTAACGGCGCAAGAACGCAGCTCTGCTGTAAACAGGCACAACGCAATCACATCCGAAAAAAAAACTCCGGATGAACGAAGAAGAAGAAGAAGAAGAAATACTTTGGGTAGATATTTAACTCCAAATTTTGCCCGGGCAGCGCCGTTAGGCTACTCTTTTTCGATTTCCAACTGCTAAGAGATTTTTTACGTGCGCAACAGTACACATGGGCGTCCGATCTCACTATCGAGAGACCAGGGGAAATTTTGTTACTAGAAGTCCACGTGAAAAAATACTGGCCCTCACCGGGGCTTTAACCCGGGACCTCCAGCACTCGAGGCATACACCATACCTTAGGACCACTCAGCCCCCTTGATAACAATTACTTAAGCCATGTTAAAAATGAGTGTCCCATAGCAGATACTGCCAATGGGGTGTGAATTGTTAGGTGTTCACATATGTATTACTAGTGTTGTTATATTACAATGGGGTGTGAATTGTTAGGTGTTCACATATGTATTACTAGTGTTGTTATATTACAATGGGGTGTGAATTGTTAGGTGTTCACATATGTATTACTAGTGTTGTTATATTACAATGGGGTGTGAATTGTTAGGTGTTCACATATGTATTACTAGTGTTGTTATATTACAATGGGGTGTGAATTGTTAGGTGTTCACATATGTATTACTAGTGTTGTTATATTACAATGGGGTGTGAATTGTTAGGTGTTCACATATGTATTACTAGTGTTGTTATATTACAATGGGGTGTGAATTGTTAGGTGTTCACATATGTATTACTAGTGTTGTTATATTACAATGGGGTGTGAATTGTTAGGTGTTCACATATGTATTACTAGTGTTGTTATATTACAATGGGGTGTGAATTGTTAGGTGTTCACATATGTATTACTAGTGTTGTTATATTACAATGGGGTGTGAATTGTTAGGTGTTCACATATGTATTACTAGTGTTGTTATATTACAATGGGGTGTGAATTGTTAGGTGTTCACATATGTATTACTAGTGTTGTTATATTACAATGGGGTGTGAATTGTTAGGTGTTCACATATGTATTACTAGTGTTATATTACTAGAACTATTGGACTATTAGTGTTGATGGGTATTGCTAGGTGAACTATCATACTATTACAGTTCATGCTGTATTCTTAGAACTATTGGACTATTAGGGTTGTTGATGTATTAAGAAGAGAACTATCTGACAAGGTGGGGAGCAGTGGCAGAGGTCAGTGGCTCATAAGGTTCAAGGCGTGTCCACAGAGCAGGGTTTATCGTTTTCCCCAAGGATGATATGTATATAATAATATCACACATCCCCCTGATCTCTCGGGTAGTGAGATTAGACATTTGGCTCTCTCTTATAAGAGTAAAAAACAGGAAGCTATGTGTGCAAATTGCACACAATAAAAGTTCCATGGCAGTTACAAATCACAGAGTAGGCCTTCAGGCTTCTGCCCTGGCAAAATTATTCAGAAAGAAAACCTACCCACGGGTAGTTTGAGTCCATTACCTTGGATGGAATATGTCTAGAGAAAGGAAAGCTTACACAAATGCACGCCGAAGTCAGACAAATTGACCTCCGAGGTGTATTAACTAGGTGTACGCTCTCCCCTAAAAAGATAATGAAGCAGACTCTGTGCAAACTCAAGATACTCTGCTTTGTTCAGCAAATGTAATGTGTAGATGCTGAGCATGACAGCAACACACTGATGGTAAATGCTGGATCTGTCCCTAATTGCAGGAACATACTAAAATGAGAATTCAAACATCCTTGTTGTTTCATATTATTGAAAATCTTCCCACGGGAAGATAGAGCCTGTTACCTTGGATGGGATTTGTCAAGAGGAAGCAGACCGTACACAAATGCATGCTACATCAGACATTGACCTTTGAGGTGTATGACTAGGTGTCATCCACTTCTCTCAAAAGAAGTTATTATGGCTTCAACTGGATAGTCTCCAAAATATTTCCTTTGTCCATCGTGAGTGTTTACACTACTGACAGTTGAAGCCAACAGATTTGCTTGCTCACTGCCTTGCACTCCAGCATGAGCCGAACAATATATCCATGTGAAGTCCTCGTAAAACAGAAATGTCTATACTTGGTACCCATTTATTCCACATCCATTTGATTTGAACTTTACACAATACAAACTGAGAATCAGACACTATGACAGCTCTGGTGATTGGAGTATCCGCTAGCCACATCATTCACATTCACCTCCATCTTCATACTTGAGGTTGTAGATTGAAAGCTCCATTCTGACTCCATCAGAAGCCACAACCAGATATTGCAGCAGATGCGGAAACGAGAGATTGTCACAAACTTGGAATACAATGGCTCCGTAATTAACAACACTGGGGACTGCACACAAAAAGTCAGAAGGCAACTGGCCCTGGCAATGCAGAGGGTAAACAACTTCAGAGTCTGTAGCATAATATCAGCAAACATGTAAAAGTAAACTGTTTGCAGAACATGTTATCTTTTCTGTGGCAACATACAGGTGTGAATTGTGGGCCATTTGACAATCACTAAAAAAGAAAATTGAGACTTGTAAACTGAAATGTTACATAATTCTTAGAATACTGTGGATCAGAATAATAACAATACTGACATTTTACAAGACGTGAGCACTGAAGAAAACTGGTTCATGGACAGTACCATGCCGTAGAAAATAAAATACTTTAACCATATTAAACATCAGTTTTTTAGATGGAACAGTAATGGATGCCATGGTTCCTGGAAGAAGTAGGGGGTCGACCAACATGGTGGTAGGTCAAGGACACAAGACACCCTGAGTAAGAAAATGTATGAAGCACAAGAGCTGGCAAAGGAGCTGGAATCTTTCCAGCAGGTTGTGATGAGTGACGTTCTGCAAAGGACTTGCTTACATGAGACAATTTTAACAAACAAAAAAAAAAAAAACACACACACACTAACCTTTGGTAATTCTTTCATAAGCTTTTTCCTAGCCTTTTCTTCTTGAAGTAGCTTTCCTCCCCTGTCAGAGAAAAATCTGTTTGGGTCACTAGCCTTCTCCTGGGGAAAGAATAAATTAGCCAGTCATAAATATAATCCAGCTTCTCTGAAAAACCTGGCTACATGTTTAACATGCAGTAATATGACAGCTATGCTACTGAGAGTGCGTGGGCGACATCGTGAGCTGTGAAATTCGCATGGAATGCTTTTACATCTGTCCTGTACAGTGAACTGCATGTTCAGAACAATGGCTACCGGCAGTTGCTGAATTGACTGTTTTGCCCTTTCGGTTCACGGGTGCATTTTTCGGGAGACTCCTGGGAGTCAGCGCTGAAGCTGCGGAGTCCGTGCTTTGTGCAACACTTTCGGCGGGTCGCCCTGCGGTAAGAGACCGAGCCATGTGAGAAAACCCGGGTCAGTGAGGTCTTTCTGGTGACTGCCGAGTCCATCGACGATGAACTGTGGTATTCGTGATGAATTTTGTGTTGACATTCTGACGGCGGCATTAAGCACAGTGTACCTGTGCGGGCTTGTTGGATTGCCGAGACTCCCGTCTATTCCACTTTTCACATTGGACAGTGGGGAGCATTTTGTGTGATAATCGCTGGCACGGGAATGGGGCTTAATGGGGATGACCCGTTGCCGTGAAGTTGTAACCTCAACTAACTAACTAACTAATATGATAGCAGCAGATACTTCTGCCAGTTTATAGCTGCCATTTTTATTAACCTGCATTTCAATTTCATATTAGTTCCAACTGTAGAAATATTCACTATTTACATAAAGAGGAATTCTAAATTGCAAAAGCAAAAATAGTTAATGACATTTTTAATGACCAAAAACAAATCATGCCTCAAAGACTATCATACTCCAGCTTGTCTGAAACATCTGGCTTCATATTTGTTTAATATACAATAAATGAATGCAGCAGTTACTTCTGTCAGGATGTAGCCACCATTTTATGAAATGCATTTCAATTTCATATTAGTTCCAAATGAAGAAATACTCACTATACACAGAGCAATTCTAAATGAAGAAAAGTTAATGACATTTTCAATGACCAAAGACAAATCATACCTCAAAAACTATCATACTCTTGAAAAGGTCTTCCCGATGTGCAAGTTTATCCAAAATTCCCTTGTTCGTATTGTAATACTGTCGAACACTTGCTAGTTCTTGTTCATGAGTTTGTAACAGATCTTCTGTGTATTCCTCTAAACAAAAAGAAAAGAAAAAAAACAAAACAAAAGCACATTATCTTACATGCCGTCCATGAGAACCTTTTCATAATACTCACAAAAGTGTTATACACACACATATAAATGAGGCATTATTGTGTACTTTGCAAACAATAGTTTACCGAAGAGTTCCTCAGACATACTTATAAGTGAAGGAATTAACTAGAAACGATCTATTATTTAAACTGGACAGTGTTTGGAGATTTTTTAAAAATTTGCTCAGTAAACACATACCCATATTTGAAAATATAATATATGCATATATTTATGCCTAATGGTATAGATGACTCTTCACATATATTGGTCCTTGCCACCACCGTAGAACATCCAGCACAATTTTTCTAGGTCTGCCTCTACCTTCTCCATTGATGATCCTTCCAGCCATCCAATATGTCTCTTTTCAGTATATTACCAAAAGTCACTGTCTCTTTCTTACAAATGTGCATGTTATACTTTCATTAGCTTCTCTCAGGCAATCCAAAGTATTCACACAATTCATCTCAGAAACCACATCTCCGCTGCCAATAAGCTCTTCCTAATTCGTTCTTTCACATTCCAAGAATCAATGCTATACAGGCAAACAGGTTTAATATATCATTTCAGTACCTGACAGAGACCTACAAGAATACCTACAAGAGAAAGTGACATTATATACGATACTTTTCATTTTCTAAAATGCAATGTTTGCTTTCTAAAATCCAATGTTTGCATTCTACTCTTAATTGCTGCCAAGGATCTTCCATCTAACATTACAATTTCCCCCAAATAATTAAATTTACTGACCTCCTTAATACTTTCTCCTTCTTTTGTAATATGACAGTTTGGTGTTCTTTTTCTTTGACATAACCATTGTTTTCTTGACATTCAAGAAAAGTCCCTTTTCTGTAATCAGTTTCAATGTCCAAAGTTGCAGATCTGCATTTTCAGCTGTTGGTGCTATTTCTCTGCATAATGCAGATATATCCTCCAACTCATACTCCTGGTCTAACTTTGCTCTCTCATTATTATTTTGCATTTGAGAAAGAAGAGTTCCAGTGGCAAAACCCATCCTTGTCTTACTCCATGCTTTACCTGTTCATAATTCATCATCATGTGCCATGCTGATAGGCATGGGTGGTTATGGTTCGCCACCTCACACAGTCACCAGTCTTGCACCAAGTCTGTTTTCTTATCCTGATTATGCCATCTGACAAGCCATCCAGGCATTTAGCTCATTCTTCCCCTAGCTCCTTCCCATCAAGTTTGTCAGTTATTACATTTTCAAGACATGTTCCTCATAATGCTTGTTATCGATTCATGATGCACTAGGCATCTATAAAAAAGGTAAATGAAATTTGTCATTGCTTTCCTTCTTGGCAGTGACCATACTGGTCGGTGACTGTAGCTATTTGACTATAAAGAGATACTCTGTCAACCATCACTAACTTGAGACCATAACCAACAATTATCTTTTGGCCGCTCTCAAGCTCAATTGCTTGATGGCTAAATAAATACCCCAACTTGCCCAAGGGTGTTATGTAGACCAACAAAGGGAAGGCGGTGCCTATACGAGATATCACTTTTGCCGCCAATTAATAGCCCACTTCATTTCCAATTTAAATTGCTGCTGCTTATTTCCAGTAAATATTTTTGTATCATTCTGAGATCTTTCTCACCGGTTTTAAAATCTGCAACATTGTGAACATATTTTACATGATTAATTGCTTGGGTGTAATGCTATAAAGCACAAGCATAGGTCTTTCTGTGTCTCATAAATTACACATATTTCTATATAATATAATATGAAAAACGATATATAAAAGATAAGGAAAACAAATTTAAAAGATGTATATATTGCATACCTGCACTCAAATATGCATACATGAAATAAACTGTCCCTCCCCCGATGTGTCTCCACCTTGCCGTGGTGGGGGAGCTTGCAAGTCCCTTCGACCTCATGTGCTTGCTGATGGATGAAAACTACATATCGGACAGCCTAAGGGATAGGGGCCAGACTAAGAGAGACACAACCTGCTGCTCTGCAGGCAGACTGAGGATAGCAGTCAAAGGTTTAAATCAGGCGCACAAAGGCAGAATTTCTTGGTCCGGACAATACTCTAAGGCTCTCTGTCGAGGGTTTAGGCTGAACGCCTCTAAGCCATAAACCCTCATATGTAACAGCCGGGCTGATACCCATCCACCGAAAAATAGAGGTGTGATACTGAGCACGCTACATGCCCAGTTCTGATACTTGCTCGAAAGTTCTCAGCTGGGGAATATGAGAGATTCCAGGATGAGAGAGCCTGGCCGTTTCTCGTTCACTGCTGCACGGAGGTAAGGTGCTGAGCCAGCAGCACATGTAGCCTACCTCGTGAGCGAGTACGAAAAGGTAAAAGAAGAACCATAGTCAAAATGGTTACGAAAACAGTCTGTTCTAACTCGTAGAGAGTAGACAAAGGTGGAAAAACGTCTCAATAACACGAAATGGAACGCACGGCTAGCGAATCCATTGCGTAGTGCGAAGTGAAAGCTTACCTAGTGGATGTCGCCTGCAGACTGACTGTTCCTGGTGTGTGCTGAGCGACCAGTGGCAAGCGAGATGCCCAACACATGGAAGTGAGGAACTAAAGCAGCCATGAGCAGGACGAGGCAACTCCTCGGGTGAGCCCAGCCTCAGAGCAATATGTGCCGGCTCTGCAATTATGGAAGCCTCCTTGGATAGCGAGGGAATGCCCATGGTCTGCCCCTGCCTTCCATTGAGGGTCGACCGTCATGTCTTTTATCGTTCTATCTTGACCAGCTGAGATGTGGGCGACATCACATCACAAGTCTAACGTGCCTCGAAACTCGAGGAAGGCTAACCTCATTAAAAAATGCCTGCTGAAGTCGGAAGTGCCTTCCTATGGGTGGCAAACTAAAAATTGGCACTACGCATTTACGTCCGAGTGAAATGTCTCGTCTGAATGTCTCTCGTGCTAGGAACAACTCTGACTAGATAGTTTTCAGAATGTCTGTCATGCCTGGAACAGCTCTGACGGGCGCAACGACAAGCACATGTCTGAAAACTCGCTGAGTGGATACCGTCTGCAGACCTGTCTGGTTTGTGCGGGAACGGCCTGGGGCAAACAATACCCAATATATTGAAGTGAGGAATTAAAGCAGTCATGAGCAGGACGTGACGATTCCCTCGGTGAGCCCAGCACCAGAGCGTTATGTGTCAGCTCTGCAATTATGGAAACCACCCAGGATGGCAGAAAATGCGATGGACTATCCCTGCCTTAATTTGAGGGATGACCGTTGTCTTCGACCGTTCCAACTTGGCAAGCTGGGTTGTAGATGGCACCACAAAAGTGAGAGTCTCCCAGGAATGCTACCTGGTCAAAAAAGCAAGCTATAGTCGGATGTGTTGGCCTACGGGTTTCGGCCCAAGGGCGCATAACAGACACACCGCAATCACATCTGAAAAAACACTCCAGATGAACGCAAAAAAGAAGAAGAGAAATAAACTGTCCAGGGTAAAAAAATCCACTTCCATAAAACCACACAGAAATCCACTTCCACAAGACAATGGTTCAGACAATTTAGACCACAGCCCATTCACTCACTAGTTAATTTCTCATCGTACTCACTGAAATAACTTTTTCAAACAACATGACAATACCTTTGTTGAATGCCTTGAAACTATCTCTCTGTTCCTTGCTGAAGTAGCACTTATCCCACCAAGAAATCAGCTCACTCCGAATTCCATCAATAAATTTGCGAATATTTTGAAGCTTTAGAAGTTCACATGCCTCAATTTCCTCTTTCAGTGCTGCAATTACTTTAGTCCCATGACCATTGATTTTAATTTCAAACTCCTCTCTGTCAATGTCACATGTGTCCAGTCTATTCCACAGGGATCTAAGCTGCTCCCACAAACTGTCAGTTTCAGTTTTCATAATCTCATCCTTTCTGACCAACTGAAAAAGAAAATATATAACACAAATTGTGATTACCATTATCCTTGTATCTACAGTTGACTTCAAACTGAATGTAACTTTCAATGGTCAAAACTTCCTAATAGGTAGGGGTAATTCAAAGCAATGTATTCCTTTAGCGAATGTAATTACAGAAAACACAAACAATAGGCTGCATGATTTATTGCCTGGCATATTTTGCTGCATATCTTCAGGTGTATGCTGCATAATTATATGAAGTGAATAAATGAATTATACTTGGGCTAAAAACTTAAAACACAGTCACTGGCATTGCACAAATGTGGAACATTTGTTGTCTCCATGGTAATCCTACATTTAAAATGAAGGTCAAGGTTAAGGCAGTCCCTATGCTCTATTAGCATGTGAATTGTTAGATCGTCACACTATAACATTGAGGCATGAGGTGGGGAGTCACAGCTCCCTTCTTTACAGACTTTCCCCAGACAATTTTCATAACGTTATGGAAAGTATAATAAACCCATTACGCAAGATTGGTTTGACCTCAGAGTCAAGCATTTCACAAGGCTGGAATAACCGAGTCAAACTGAACTGAAAATATTCTGTCACTACTGGGGAATGAACCCTGATCACTGCTGGCAAGCAATTGAACTAACCTCTACACTATCCTGATTTCTCTCTTGTAACATGACCACAACAAGATGATTGCCTTCTTCTTGTAGGTTCACTACAACCTGCTCTCTTTGGCTCAAAGTCAAGTAGAAATCTATCAGCTGATGCTTTACTCCATTTATCTGGTGTTATCTTGAAGTGATTTCCTGATGTCCACAAGTGTTGGGCAGAGAAGTCGTGGTCGGTAGTTTCATAAGAACATATACTAAGTGTGATGTAGTAGAATTCTATTCAAGTGTATATTAAGTGATATATTTTGTATTTGAAGTGGAAACATTTCAGCTCTGGTTTTTTTCTTGTCAAGTGGTTAATCTTTCCATTGACATCAGGACTGGGTATAAACACCTGTAGACCTTTCTTCTGGTGTCTTATGTGGCCACTTGTCTACCAAGTTAAAAAAAAATTATTATTAACTATACTTGTTGCACCATGGTGGTTTTTGTCTTAATTCCTTCTTTGCCATTTCATGTCTTCTCACTGCCATGTTTAAATGACACTCCTAATGATGTGAGATGTCATGATCTAAACAATGGATAAAATTACTTTGAACGTGCAACATGGACAATTAGCAGATACGCTGAGAAACATCTAAATGGCGATGGAAATACGAGTTATGAGAAAAAAGCAAGGAATACTATAGACAAACAGAAAACATGAGAACAAATGAAAACTGAAGTGATTAGTGAAATTAGATGTAGACAGTCAATATTCTTTGGGCATATTATGAGAAATAAAACTCAAACTAAGTAACAACTGGCAAAATTGACGGGGAAAAAAGCAAGGTGGTGGCAAAGATATAAATACCTGGAGGGCTTGCCATAATACTTATAATGGGGAAAAGAACATTGACCGTATCCAAGAAACCAGTGTGAGATGGCAACCATGACTGCCATGACGAATATTCAACAAGGTAGCCAAATGCACTAAAATAAGTTGTCTATGTGATGTGAATAGAAAGTACAAACATCACTAAACTGCCATTTCATCAAAACAGAAATCTCCTCTTTTGTAACCTGGAGAAACAGACTATGCAAATCTTAAGTCTACACATTGTCGCCCAACATTATCACACAAGCATGTTCAGTAGAGCAATCCATTATGAAGTTTCCCATTCAAACAGCTAACTTCCTGTATGTAAATATAGTATATTTTCTAAAGGAAAACTAAACCTTAGCAGATGCCAGCAAGTCAGGTAGCTTTGTAACAGAATTCAATGCGGATTTAATGCTACCAACAAGAAAAAAAAAAAAAAAATCTAAAGCAATATTTAAGAAGATAACCAAAAACAAAGTTCTGCTATGGATATTTACGCACACACATGAAGCTTCACTTCTGCAGTCACTTTACATACACACACACACACGAGGCTTCACTTCTGCAGTCACTTTACATACACACACACACACACACATGAGGCTTCACTTCTGCAGTCACTTCACACACACACACACATGAGGCTTCACTTCTGCAGTCACTTTACATACACACACACACACACACATGAGGCGTCACTTCTGCAGTCACTTTACATACACACACACACACATGAGGCTTAACTTCTGCAGTCACTTTACATACACACACATGAGGCTTAACTTCTGCAGTCACTTTACATACACACACATGAGGCTTCACTTCTGCAGTCACTTTACACACACACACACATGAGGCTTCACTTCTGCAGTCACTTTACATACACACACACACACAATGAGGCTTCACTTCTGCAGTCACTTTACATACACACACACACGAGGCTTCACTTCTGCAGTCACTTTACACACACACATACACATGAGGCTTCACTTCTGCAGTCACTTTACACACACACATACATGAGGCTTCACTTCTGCAGTCACTTTACACACATGAGGCTTCACTTCTGCAGTCACTTTACACACACACACACACATGAGGCTTCACTTCTGCAGTCACTTTACACACACACACACATGAGGCTTAACTTCTGCAGTCACTTTACACACACACACACACACACACACATGAGGCTTCACTTCTGCAGTCACTTTACATACACACACACACACATGAGGCTTCACTTCTGCAGTCACTTTACATACACACACACACACACATGTGGCTTCACTTCTTAGTCACTTTACATACACACACATGAGGCTTCACTTCTGCAGTCACTTTACATACACACACATGAGGCTTCACTTCTGCAGTCACTTTACATACACACACACACACATGAGGCTTCACTTCTGCAGTCACTTTACACACACACACACACACATGAGGCTTCACTTCTGCAGTCACTTTACACACACACACACATGAGGCTTCACCTCTGCAGTCACTTTACATACACACACACACAGACATGAGGCTTCACTTCTGCAGTCACTTTACACACACACACACACACATGAGGCTTCACTTCTGCAGTCACTTTACGTACACACACACACATGAGGCTTCACTTCTGCAGTCACTTTACATACACACACACACATGAGGCTTCACTTCTGCAGTCACTTTACATACACATGAGGCTTCACTTCTGCAGTCACTTTACATACACACACACACACATGAGGCTTCACTTCTGCAGTCACTTTACATACACACACACACATGTGGCTTCACTTCTGCAGTCACTTTACATACACACACATGAGGCTTCACTTCTGCAGTCACTTTACATACACACACACACACACACACATGAGGCTTCACTTCTGCAGTCACTTTACATACACACACACACATGAGGCTTCACTTCTGCAGTCACTTTACATACACACACATGAGGCTTCACTTCTGCAGTCACTTTACATACACACACACACACACACATGAGGCTTCACTTCTGCAGTCACTTTACATACACACACACACACACGAGGCTTCACTTCTGCAGTCACTTTACATACACACACACATGAGGCTTCACTTCTGCAGTCACTTTACACACACACACACATGAGGCTTCACTTCTGCAGTCACTTTACACACACACACACACACACATGAGGCGTCACTTCTGCAGTCACTTTACATACACACACATGAGGCTTAACTTCTGCAGTCACTTTACATACACACACATGAGGCTTCACTTCTGCAGTCACTTTACACACACACACACACACACGAGGCTTCACTTCTGCAGTCACTTTACATACACACACACACACACACAATGAGGCTTCACTTCTGCAGTCACTTTACATACACACACACACGAGGCTTCACTTCTGCAGTCACTTTACACACACACACATACACATGAGGCTTCACTTCTGCAGTCACTTTACACACACACATACATGAGGCTTCACTTCTGCAGTCACTTTACACACATGAGGCTTCACTTCTGCAGTCACTTTACACACACACACACACACACATGAGGCTTCACTTCTGCAGTCACTTTACACACACACACACACACACATGAGGCTTAACTTCTGCAGTCACTTTACACACACACACACATGAGGCTTCACTTCTGCAGTCACTTTACATACACACACACACATGAGGCTTCACTTCTGCAGTCACTTTACATACACACACACACACACATGTGGCTTCACTTCTTAGTCACTTTACATACACACACATGAGGCTTCACTTCTGCAGTCACTTTACATACACACACATGAGGCTTCACTTCTGCAGTCACTTTACATACACACACACACACATGAGGCTTCACTTCTGCAGTCACTTTACACACACACACACATGAGGCTTCACTTCTGCAGTCACTTTACACACACACACACATGAGGCTTCACTTCTGCAGTCACTTTACATACACACACACACATGAGTCTTCACTTCTGCAGTCACTTTACATACATACATACACACACACATATGAGGCTTCACTTCTGCAGTCACTTTACATACACACACACACACGAGGCTTCACTTCTGCAGTCACTTTACATACACACACACACACACACACACATGAGGCTTCACTTCTGCAGTCACTTTACACACACACACATGAGGCTTCACTTCTGCAGTCACTTTACATACACACACATGAGGCTTCACTTCTGCAGTCACTTTACATACACACACATGAGGCTTCACTTCTGCAGTCACTTTACACACACACATACACATGAGGCTTCACTTCTGCAGTCACTTTACATACACACACATGAGGCTTCACTTCTGCAGTCACTTTACACACACACACACACACGAGGCTTCACTTCTGCAGTCACTTTACATACACACACACACAGACATGAGGCTTCACTTCTGCAGTCACTTTACATACACACACATGAGGCTTCACTTCTGCAGTCACTTTACATACACATGAGGCTTCACTTCTGCAGTCACTTTACATACACACACACACACACATGAGGCTTCACTTCTGCAGTCACTTTACATACACACACACACATGAGGCTTCACTTCTGCAGTCACTTTACATACACACACATGAGGCTTCACTTCTGCAGTCACTTTACATACACACACACACACACATGAGGCTTCACTTCTGCAGTCACTTTACATACACACACACACATGAGGCTTCACTTCTGCAGTCACTTTACATACACACACATGAGGCTTCACTTCTGCAGTCACTTTACATACACACACACACACACATGAGGCTTCACTTCTGCAGTCACTTTACATACACACACACACACACGAGGCTTCACTTCTGCAAAGTCCCTTTACATACCTCATCATGTAGTTTACGTAGACTATCCATGTTCTCTGTGGACAATCCAAAACTGTCATCATCTTCACAGATAAGCTCACAACCAAATGATGTATCCGGTTCGAAGTCCAGAAGTGTAAACAGTTCGGTGATCTTTTTCTTGGTAATTACAAACTCTGAGAAACGCTTATCCTGCAAAGAAATGAGACCAACAGTAAGTAAAACGCTGAAACGATGGCATGTGATATTAATCTTGACTGTCTGTGTGCCTGTGTATATATCAGCTTGAAAAATTTATCTAATTACTTTAGTTAATGTTGGATTTCTGCAGTATGTACCTGGCGAGATGCAACAAAATATGCCAGGTTATATATTCTAGTAGAATTTTAGTTTGTCCAAAGAAAAGTTGAAATAAACATTTAGATGGCATAAACATGTGTTAAGCAAAATCAAATTAACATTATACGTGTTGTTTTTCTAAAACAGGAAATAGACCAAAAAATGTAGAATGGACAAACTAAGTCAGCACACGAAAGAGTCAAACCCATGACAAACTAAGTCAGCACACGAAAGAGTCAAATCCATGACAATCTGACTAATAATTATAGAATGCCAGTCTCCACGGCGAAGGGCTTACGGACACGGTTTGTAATTCCGTATACCCGCATTTGAAACACAGCTGCGCGTGATTTGATAGCAGACAGCGTTGTGTTGGTTTTGTGTTGGTATCGGTGCCGGTCGTTCACAAAGCAATTGCAAACTACTGCCAAGAGATCACAGTGGCAGAAATGCCAATGTTGACTATGATGACCTGTAAAAAGGATATGCAATACACAAAAAAAAACAAAAACAAACAAACAAATTATAGAATACTGATGAAATAAATAGCAGAAGAACAAACTTGAAAATTACCCTTTCCTCCTGTAGATGTGCAACATGCTTCTCAAGCTCTCTCAACTGTTCTAATGTAGGCACTTTCCCAGGGGGTATGCAGTAAGTACTGGTGCAAAGAACTTCACACAAGTGCTCATCTCGGCTGTGCAGAGTGGCATACTTTACCATCCTGTCTTTCTTCTCTTTAGCCATGGTGTCCACTTTACTCCTTAGAATTTTCTCTTTCTGTACCATAGTCAGATCTCCAGATAGCTGCAAGGAATTTTAAAAAAATGAGAAATATAACAATCATTTTCCCAAAGACAGTTATTTTATAGGCTACAAAGACTGTAAAATAACTTAATTTACATGCATTAAGGTAATGTTGATAGCCATATTTGTTTTTTAAGCCAGTAGCCATCTGTTTGAATCCCAACCGAGACGGGGATTTTGTAAAATTGACCCAGCCTAAAAATGGGTACTGGTAAGTTTTGTGAAATAAAGGTAACCGATATATTGATTACATCACCAAGTACTGATTGGTTTATAAAACAATGGAGCTGGCACCGTGTATCCAACATGCCTCAGGGCAGTAAAATCCTGATTACTGTGTCTGTTCATTTAGTAACCACAGAACTAGTTAGTTAGTCGAGGTTCCAACTTCACGGCAACAGGTCATCCCCATTATACTCCATTCCTGTGCCAGTGAACATCATACAAAATGCTCCCCACTGTCCAGTGTGAAAAGTGGAATAAACAGGGGTCTCGGCAATCCAACAGCCTGCACAGGTACACTGTGCATAATGCCACAGAATGCTAGAGATGAAAAGGTTCCCATCATGCTCACCTTCTGTACTTTTCCAGATAAATCTCTGGTCATTTTGTGTGGATGGACAACCTGGCAGGTACACTTAAACATGGTTATGACACAGTAAAAGACAACACACCTGGCCTTGAAACATAAGCTTAAACTCCCCCACCTCCACGCTTAACGGCAAGTGTAGATAGGAAAACGCATCTTTCACTTGTAAACTAGGCAACAGACATTCTACAATTGTGTGTTTGAACACTAGGTATAGTGAAAACACGTATCCCACTGCTGCTGGAGGGTTGAACCTCAGACCACTGTGTTGGTAATCAATGCATCAGGCTGTGGCTTGTCTTGTGCTGAACTTTGTCTCTATAAGTCTTCTGAAATATTTTATAAATCTTCTGAAATGTCTCTCTATAAGCCAGATGTATTGCCTCTGTTGCCATTATGTGTAAATTATCTATCACTGTAAATATCTAAACATATTGAATCCATCTATATTGTGGTCTTTCTCTTCTCCACTTCCCCAGTACACCTCCCACCATAGTTATCTTTACAAGACATTGATGGAAGCCCACTACATAGATATAAAGATAACTATTTTCATCATTACAGGAAGCACAAAGATCAACAACAACAATCTTGGCACTTTGAAGCAACTGTTCCTAAACTGTTTCATTGTGTTGCTCTTTCTCTACCTTGGTGTGCTGATACTGTCTTATCAGCAACTGTCTGTGCAGCAGGTATGAAGTTAACTCCTTGGTGTCTCTGTAACTATTCAATGTTGCTGCTGCTATGTCTTGGCATCCAGGTCTTTATACTTGCGTGCTGGTGTTCATGATTTTGCCTGCTGGTCTAGACTGTTTCTGAACATACCTCCATGACACAACTAACTTCATTATCTTATTGAAAAGAAGTAACTCCTGGACAGATTCTTCCAAAGAAGCAATTAATATTTCAAGGTCTTCATATACTAGGTCATGGATTAATGAGATGCGGAGACCAGCCCCCCTTCTTTGTCATATCGCCTTTCCAGACAATTTTAATTAAATTAATATATTTCTTAATCTTACAGCAAGCAACTCAAGAATCATTACCTTGATATGAGGAAGAGAAAGATCATTGCACAGCTGATCCAACTTCTCTGTATATTCATCTATAGTCTGTGCAACTTGCTTCATGAGGGTTTCTTCCTCCGCTATCATATTCTGCATCAAGTTTTTCACATGTGTCACAGCAGTGTCACCCCTGGCCTTCTTCTGGCTCTCATCTATGCCCATTTTATCCCATATCTGGTAGAGAGCTCGAATGGAAGTATCAATGATTTTGTTACAGGCAAACCTTGTTTGCTCTCTACAAGGGCTTGAATTTCTGAAAGTTGAGAAGCAATATATGAGTACAAAAATGGTAAACATTCATCATAACTTGCTAAAATATATAAGGGGATACTATTGCAGGTATTACAATAGGGGTGTAAAATATAAGACTAACATATTAGATCACAATATAATGAGACGAGGTAACTAGCACACTTCATTGTTGGGTTAACATCAGGGTTGTACATAGTAGAAATACTGTACATTGTTGGGTTAACTTCAGGGTTGTACATAGTAGAAATGCTGTACATAGTAGAAATACTGTACATTGTTGGATTAACTTCAGGGTTGTACAAAGTAGAAATACTGTACAAAGTAGAAATACTGTACATTGTTGGGTTAACTTCAGGGTTGTACAAAGTAGAAATACTGTACATTGTTGGGTTAACTTCAGGGTTGTACATAGTAGAAATACTGTACATTGTTGGGTTAACTTCAGGGTTGTACATAGTAGAAATACTGTACATTGTTGGGTTAACTTCAGGGTTGTACAGAGTAGAAATACTGTACATAGTAGAAATACTGTACATTGTTGGGTTAACTTCAGGGTTGTACAAAGTAGAAATACTGTACATAGTAAAAATACTGTACAAAATAGAAATACTGTACATTGTTGGGTTAACTTCAGGGTTGTACAAAGTAGAAATACTGTACATTGTTCGGTTAACTTCAGGGTTGTACAAAGTAGAAATAATGTACATTGGTGAGTTAACTTCAGGGTCATACATAGTAGAAATACTGTACACTGTTGGGCTAACCTCAGAATTGTACTGATATGAATTACTCATCGTACATGGTTGGTTTAACCTAAAAGCAGAATTACTCACCGCCTTAGAGCTGTATTAGTCAAAACTAGTATACAATGTTGGGTTAACTTAAGAACTATTTTCTGTACTGGGCAGACTTACTGCACATTGTTGGCTGACATCAAAGCCATACTAAACAAAATTACTCATTGTACATTGATGGATTAACCTAAGAGCAATACTGGGCAGAACTACTCACTGTACATTGTTGGGTTAATCTCAGGGCTGTACTGGCAATCATGCAACTACTGGGGACTGAACTACCAGACCCCTGTATTGGTATTCAAAAGCAACAACCACTAACACACACCGTCATTAGTCGCAGTTCCAACTTCACGGTAATTGGTTGTATCCATTATGCTCCATTCCTGTGCCAGTGAATATCACACAAAATGCTCCTCACTGCCCCATGTGTAAAGCAGAACAGACAGGAGTCCCGACAAACCAACAGACAGCACAGGTACACTGTGCATAATGCCACCGTCAGAATGCGAACACAAAAGTCTTCCATGAAAAATACAGTTCATCATCAATGGAAGCGGCAGTCATTAGAAAAACATCAGCCACACACTATTGCATAAGGCAATCCAGTCAGTTCAGCTGCCATAATTATGAACATGCAGTTCATGCTATAAACAACCGTGGACAACTGTAAAAGCATTCCACACAAAATTCACAGCTAAGGGTCGCGCCACGCACTCAACTCAGTTGCAGGGTGACAGAACCATGCACTACCAGTCCAATATGAGGAAAATGCTTATGCAAACTGTAGCCACAAGCATAAACACTCCAGAGGCCTTAACAGTTCAAACAACATATAATAATCTAAACAAATATGGGCTTAACACCATATGCCTAATATAAACATATATGGTCTTAACACCTATGCCTAATATGCCTCATCACATGGAAATGTAATTTACGAGGGTAAGTTAATAAGTAAGTCACAAATGGCTGTAGAAAAATAACAATATAATAACTTAAAACTTGGTTATGCAGATGATATAGATATTATAAGGGAAAATGAACAAAAGACATTGGAAATATTGATTCACTTAAAGGGAAAAGCCCAACATTTGGGGCTGATTATCAACCAAGATAAGACAATATATGGTAATTTCAAGAGAAGGAATGGCTAAAAACTCTGGCCACATACAAATAGATAATATGACCATTAAAAGAACGGAAACATACAAATACCTGGGTACAATCTAACTGCTCCAACATCATAAGGGAAGAAATACAAACTAGAATCAATTCTGGAAATAAGATATACTATGCACTACAACATCTACTAAAATCAAAGGCGTTATCTCGTAACACCAAGATCACAATATACAAAACACTGATCAGACCAGTTGTGATGTATGGCTCTGAAACCTGGAGTACAACGAAAGGAGACGAAGCCTTGCTACAAACCTTTGAGAACAAAGTTTTAAGATGCATCTTTGAACCCATTAGGGATACACAAAGTGGAGAGTGGAAAAGAAGAAGTGACAAAGACATTTATGATCTGTTTAAGTTCCCGCTAATCACTGGTATCATGAAGGCTAATAATGGCTGGGGCATATAGAAAGAATGGAAGATAATAGGGAAACAAAACTCGCTTACACTCAGGAAATAAATTACCGTTGACCCCGAGGTAGACCAAGAAGACGGTGGAGAGATAATATATATACAGACCTACAAGCACTTGGAATCAACGACTGGCAAGAGAAGGTCAACCAGAGAGACGAATGGAGACGGACTGTATCTGCAGCAAAGAACCTCAATGGCTCGGAACGCTGAAGAAGAAGAAGAAGAAGAAGAAGAAGAAGAAGAAGAAGAAGAAGAAGAAGAAGAAGAAGAAGAAGAAGAAGAAGAAGAAGAAGAAGAAGAAGAAAACCAGTTTATTTGTATACATTGTCTTTTTATTTCTCAACATAATTTCCACCAACATTGATGAACGTATCCCATAGTTTTATCAGTTCTCCCAAACTGGTTACATAGAACTGCGTGCCCTGTTTTCTAAACCACGTTTTCACTTCACATTCAACTTCGGCGTCATTCGCGAAATGTCTCCCGCCAAGGTGAGTTTTCAGTGGACTTAGCCCCTAGCGATTTCCCGTAAAGTGGTGGACAGTTGGGTAGAAAAAGTTACGAGAGAGAGTCAATAAGTAAGTGACACAGTTCTGTGGGATGGCAGGGAAATGAGAACAGGGAATGCAGATCTATGCAGATGGTTTGGGAGAACTGATAAAACTATGGGATAAGTGCATCAATGGTGGTGGAAATTATGCTGAGAAATAAAGGGACAATGTATGCATACAAATAAACTAGTTTCAAGTTGTTATATGTAGTTATTTTTCTACAACCTTTTGTGACTTATTAACTTACCCTTGTCAATCAATCAATCAATCATGTGACATGCCGGAAAGCGTGGGCGGTCATGACTCGCCATTTCATTCGATCACCAGTGTCGTGGATCAGCTCAGTGTTCCTGTCTCGTCCATGCCATGTGGCCAAGCCATCCAGGTATTTTCCTCTCGGTCTTCCTCTTGGTCTGTTCCCCTCGATCTTGCCAGTTGTCACTAAGTTCTCCAATCCATTTCTTCTCATAACATGTCCAAAAAATTTTGACTGTCTACGTCTAATTTCTCTAATCAGTTTACGATGTTCATTTGTCTCCTGTAGTAGTTGGTCATTGGTTTTTCTGTCTGTCCATGGTATTCTTTGCATTTTCCTCAGAAACCACATTTCTGCAGCCATCAGATGCTTTTCAGCTTGACTGCTCATTGTCCAAGTTTCACATCCATACAAAAGAACAGGCTCTATGTATCCCCTCAACACTCTTTTTCTCGTTTCAATTGACATCTTCTTATTGGTCAGAATGTTTTTCATCTTGCTAAAGGCTACTTTCGCCATGGCGATTCTTGTTCTAATCTCTTCAAGGCATCTCCCATCAGATGTTATAACTGTTCCAAGATAATTGTACCGATTCACTTGTTGAAGAATATTTCCATTTACTTGTATATTACATTGTGGCACTTCTTCCTTCCTACTGACGACCATAACCTGAGTCTTTTTACAATTTAATTCTAACCCCAGTTGCTCACTGTGTA
Organism: Cepaea nemoralis; assembly: GCA_014155875.1. Taxonomy (NCBI): domain Eukaryota; kingdom Metazoa; phylum Mollusca; class Gastropoda; order Stylommatophora; family Helicidae; genus Cepaea; species Cepaea nemoralis. The sequence goes on from JACEFZ010026498.1 coordinate 733,621, forward strand.
CAACAACCGCATCTACTAATTGTTGCAGGTCCTGCTCATTGTCTGCAATTAATACTGTATCATCTGCATATCTAATGTTATTGATGTTTCGTCCTCCAATGCTGATTCCATTTATATCCTCTACATTTCTGAAAATATTTTCACTGTACAGGGAAAAAAGATCTGGAGACATCACACATCCCTGCCTACTGATACTGTCCCACTTCATTATCAATCCTTATTGCAGCTTGTTGTTTCCAATATATGTTTTTTATAAGTCTAATGTCTTTCCCATCAATTTGTAGATCTGCAAGCATATCCACCATGCTGACATGTCTAACGCTATCAAAAGCCTTTGTATAGTCAATAAAGCAAAGATGTATATCCTTGTTTACTTCTATAGCACGTTCAATAACTGTTCGCAGCATATACACAGCATTTACTGTACCCTTTCCTTCTACAAACCCGCATTGTTCTTCCCCTATTTCAGGTTGTATCTTCTTCCTCATTCTTTGCATGATAATTCTTAGCAAAATCTTTGTGATGTGACTCATTATACTAATTGTTCTATGTTGATCACATTCCAAGGTTCCTGATTTCTTTGGGATTGCAATAAATATAGAGTTACATAATTCGGAGGTATATCTCCAGTATCATATAATGTGTTCAGCAGTCTGGTGACTTGATCTAGTCCAAATTCTTCTAAAGCTTTAATCATTTCTGTTGTGATGTTATCTGCACCGGGGGCCTTGCCAGCTTTCATATGCTTAAGAACATTTCGAACCTCCATCTCCAAAATTGGCGGTCCTTCATTATTAAATCTAATATCATACTGTTCGTCTCTGTTATCATCATAAAAGTGTTTCACATAATCTGTCCATACCTGTAGAATCTGGTCTTTTTCTATTATGATTTTGCCATCTTCAGTTTTTAGACACCCTGTTGATGTACTTGTTCTTTTATTAGTAAGTTCCTGAATTCTTTTGTGCACTAATTTGGTATTTTGACTGTTGTGTTGGCTTTCAATTTCTAAGCACTTTTCCTCAAGCCATGCTTCTTTTGCCTCCTTACATAATGTTCTGACTTGTCTGTGAATTTCTTCATATTTGACAGAATTATTTTTGATGAGTCTTCTTGTTTCCATGAGGTGTAAAATTTCTTCAGTCATCCATTTCTTACGACCCACCTTCTTTAATTTTGGAATAATAGTTTCTGCAGCCACATTGATTGAATTCTTCAACGTTTCCCATTGATCATCCACATCCTGGAATAGGATCTCTAGATCAGACAGAATTTCAAATCTGTTCTGTACTTCTATGTTGAATTTGTTTTGTATTTCCTTGTCATTACTCAATGTACACAAATCATATTTAGTGTTTCATGTTATATACTTGACTTTCTTCAACTTTATCCTCAATGTTCCTGTGAGTAATCTGTGGTCACTATAACAATAAGCACTGGGAACTGTTTTTGCTATTGTTAATGCGTTTCTAAATCTTCTGCTAATCAGAATGTAGTCAATCTGGTTTCTAATCCTGGTATCAGGACTCCTCCATGTCCATAATCTTCTAGGGTGTTGCTTGAACCAGGTGTTTCCTACAATCATTTCCTGTTCTTTTGCCCACTCTATGAGTCTGTATCCTCTTTCATTTCTCTCTCTTAAACCATAGTTTCCTACTGTGTATCTATCTCCTTGATTTCCTACTTTTGCATTGAAGTCCCCTATTATGATGTTTATTTCTAAATTTTTACATTTCTTTAAGGCAGACTCTATGTCATTATAAAATTCTTCTACACTATCTTCACTGGATTCTCCTGTTGGGGCATGTACTTGAATAATATTTATGCTAAAAGGTCTGCCACTTAATTTAACTAGTAGAACTCTGTCCGACACGGCCCAATTTCCTTGAATAGATTTTGATGTTTTCCGGTCCAGAATAATTGCCACTCCCCTATGATAATCTTCACCTCCAGAATAAATAATCTTGAAATCTTCTTCTATCTTGATGCCTGCTCCTGTCCATCTCGTTTCGCACATACCTAAAATATTAATTTTTTCCCTTTCAATTTCTTGTTTTGTGTTTTCTAATTTTCCGTCGTTGTTTAACGTTCTAACGTTCCAAGTTGCTAATTTTAACGTCTCTGTCCTTGTCTTGCGATGATCGGTCTTTAAGCGAATCATGATATACTAGGCACTTTTAAAGAGGTAGTTTGCCGTTGCTTTCCTCTATGGCAGTGACCTTACTGGTCGGAGACCGCAGCCATTGACTCAAGACAAGTTCCTTTGCCTGCCCTTGTACTTTACTTTTTATTTTACTAATGAGCATTGATCATCAACCACTATGCAAGCAAGTGACTACCATTCCACAACTATAGAGACATCATTGTGGTTACAAACCGCTGTCATAGTCCGGGGCACAACTGAGGATGAGCTCTCAGCCTTGGCCAAATACCTCAAAGGCATATGCATGCATCACCTCTGACAGCCAAAGTTAAATTCCTGACCTGCCCATGGCAAAACTGTTAATACTAACTGGAGAAGGGTAATGAAGAGTCTCTGGAGCTATACAACCAGACTGCTCTAGATACGTACATCCAGAAGATGGAAGATCTAAATGTAATTCAGGATCCAACCTCTTTTTCTCATGATCCAGCAGATTTATTTTGCAAATGTGGGCTCAGAAAACAATTAAGGTTTGAACTCAGAGCCAAACATTTCACAAGACTTGGTTAACCTTAGCACTAACCATTTCACAAAATTTGGTTAACCCCAGAACCAACTATTTCACAAGATTTGGTTACCCTCAGAGCTATACATTTCACAAGATTTGGTTAACCACAGAGCCAGATATTTCATAATGTTCAGTTGTCACAGACTTGTAAATCCCTTCGTATCTAAACTCAGGTAAGACCAATCTCTCTCATCTCATCATGTTCCTCTTGTACCTTGCGGTGTCGAGGTGAAGTATAAACTTCGTGAGAGTGCCCAATCTATCCCAGCAAAATAAGGTGCTAAAGATGGAGGCAACCAGCTGGGAGGCACACTAGACATCAAAAGATCAATAGGGTTCAACCAAAAATACTGGAGGTCCTCAGATGTCCTGTCGAGCTAGGGGACACAAGAACAGAGTCTGGCTAAACCAGACTCAAAACTAAAAAAAAAGACAAATTGATACAACAGACAAAATTGCATATATATATGACGTTTCAAGTGACCAAAATATTTCAATTTTCTTTGTTTTATCATCTTTAATAGTCAACTTTCTTCAATATTCAGCTCTTGAAGTATGGATACATTTGTTCTGTTCTTTACCCAAGATATTCTTAGAACTCGTCTATAACATTTATATTCAAAGGCATTTATGTGATGTTCAGCTTGTTTAGTAAGTGTCCAGGTCTCACAGGCGTATGTTGCAGCAATAGGAAAGATGTATGTTCTTAAAAATCTAATTTTTGTAGTTCTGTCTGTTCCACTCCATAATTTATTCAGTTGTTTTAGTCTTTGAAGAGCAATTGATAGTCGTCGTTTAATTTCTTTCATTGTGTCACCGTTGTTGGTAATCAATGACCCAAGATATTCACAATTTTCCACCACCTCCAATTTTTCCTCATTAACATATATTTCTTTTTCCATAGTAGTTTTATCTGTATGCATTATCTTTGTTTTTGCTATGTTAAGATATAAGTTGTGATTTTCACTATTCAATTGGGTTGAGGCTATTAGGTTTTCTATTCCATTCTGTGTTGTGGATAGCAGTACTGTATCATCAGCATACCAAATCTCTGGTATGTCATGACCACCAATATTTAGGACATCATATAGCTCCCTGTTTATATCGTCTCTTACATTTCTCATTATATTTTTGGCATACAGGTTAAACAAATAGGGGGACAGCACACATCCCCGACGGACTCCTTGCTTGATGTCAAACCAGTCTGATGTCTCACCATCTATTCTAACTGCTGCTTGTTGGTCTAGATAAAGCATTCTTATGAGTTGCATTACATGTGATGGAAAGCCCATATTCCTCATGATTTCCAAAAGTTTCTGATGTTGTACACAGTACACTTGGTATTAAGTGGCAAGACAAAATCACAAATACTGAAGTATTGGAAAGATCAGGTTGTGTGACGGTGTATTCCATGCTCAGTCTTCGTAGACTTAGATGGATAGGACACGTTAGGAGGATGGATGATGGTAGAATACCAAAGTACATCTTTTTTGGTGAATTACAGACGGGTAGGAGATCTCAGGGTCGGCCTCTACTACGATACAAAGATGTGTGTAAGCGGGACATGATTGATACAGGCATTGATAATGCACAATGGGAGCACGTCGCCGCTGAACGTGTTGCATGGAGGGCAACTATCAGAAATGGAATAAAGACAAAGGAGAAAATGATTGCAGATAAAGCACACACAGAGCGTGAGAGACGTAAGATGGTGCAAAATGGTGGAAATGACCATGTTTTCACATGCACCTACTGTGGGCAAACATTTGCAGCAAGAATTGGCCTTACCAGCCACACTCGCCACCGCCATGGATCGTAGAATGTGCAGATAAAGCACACACAGAGCATGAGAGACGTAAGATGGTGCAAAATGGTGGAAATGACCATGTTTTCACATGCACCTACTGTGGGCAAACATTTGCAGCAAGAATTGGCCTTACCAGCCACACTCGCCACCGCCATGGATCGTAGTTATTGCCATATGACAGTTATTAAGCCTTTTTGAAGCACAATGTACCAAACTATCGTCTGTCAAGACGGAAAGGTGCCAATGTATATGTAACACAGTCAAATGCTTTTGAATAATCCACAAAACATGAGAATAGGTTTACATTAAATTCTCTGCACTTCTCTATTATTAAACGCATGTTGAGAATATGATCTCCTGTTCCTCTTCCTTGTCTAAATCCAGCTTGAACTACGTTAATTTCTTCAATTTTTTTACGAAGTCTTCCCATTATGATTTTTAGTAGAATTTTACTTGCATGACTGATCAGGGCAACGGATCTATAGTTGGTGCATAATTTCAGGTTGCCCTTTTTTGGCATTGGAATGAAAACGGTCCTCTTCCAATCTTTTGGCATACCATATTCCCATATCTTTTTACATAATGCGTTATAGATTTGAATGCTTTCTTCACCTCCCGCTTTAATTAGTTCAGCTGGTATCTCATGACATCCAGGTGAGTTACCATTCTTCAGGTTCTTTACTGCCCATGCAACATCATCTAATGAGGGTTCAGGTTCTGTCTCTGCTGTCATTGGTTCATGTATCTCATTCATATCCTCACTGTCACTGATATCATACATTCCGCTGCAATACACCTGCCATCTTTCTAGAAGTTGTCTAGATTCTGTTAAGGTATTTTCCATCTTGTCACAGATAACATTCAATTGAGGATGAATATTTTTTGTCAGTAACTTCATTTCTTTGAACATTTCGTAATCTCTTCCAGTCTTATTAAGATATTGCTCTATTCTGGTACAGCAATCTTGTATATATTGATTTTTGTCCTTTCTAGTATTCTTTCTTATTTCTCGAGGTAAAGATCTATACTTCATCCTGCTGTTATCGGATTCACCTCCTTTCTGTTTCAGTTCCCTTCGTTGTTTTATTAATACTAACGTGTCTGATGTAATCCGTGGCTTAAATTGCTTTTGCTTGGTCGGAATTAAATCTTTGGCTGCAGTTATCAAGATATCTCTAGCTTGTACTGCCAGTTCATCAGGTGTCATTTCCTCTTGTACAGACATCAAGACCCCAAAATGATTCCTAACTTCTACATTGTATGCATCTGGTATTTTTGTGAGATCTTCTTCTTCTTCTGCGTTCATCCGGAGTTTTTTTTTCCGGACGTGATTGCGTTGTGCCTGTTTACAGCAGAGCTGCATTCTTGCGCCGTTAGGCCGACACATCCGACTTCTGCGGGCATTTGTTGACCGGGTTAACCTTCCCAGGTTTTTTGTGAGATGAAAACGAAGTGGCCTTGGTCCTTGGGTAAGCTTTTTGAGTTTTAATTTCAGATCTGCTTCTAGTAACTGATAATCTGTATCAGTCTGCACTTCATAGGGTTTTTGCAGATGTTATGCTTGATCTCCATTTTCTTTGTATTAAAATATAATCTATCTGATTTTTGGTAATACTGTCCAGGGACTTCCATGTGAAGAGCCTTCTTGGGTGTTGTTTAAAAAGTGTGTTGGCTATCGTTAACTCATTTTCTGTGCAAAATTCAATTAATTTATGTCACCTGCATCATTTCTATTTCCCAATCCAAATTTTCCTAAAACGTGTCTCTCATTTTCAGCTCTTCCTGTACCTACTTTTGCATTAAAATATCCCATTATTATTGCTGTATCATTATGACCAATCTTATTTAATGTGTCTTGCAGTGTGTTGTAAAAATCTTTTTCGTCCTCCTCTGCTATTGAAGTAGGTGCATATATCTGTATGAGAACTGTGTTTTTTGGACAGCCTTTAAGTCTAATAGTGAGGATTTTATTACTAACTGGGTTATATCCCATTAAAGCTTTTGCAGTTGTATTATCTAAACAAAATGCCACTCCACTCTGGCCTCCGATGTCTCCACCAGAATAAATTAAAAGACTTCCATTTTCAGTTGTAAAATGTCCCTTCCCTCTCCAGCGATGTTCACTAATTCCTAAAATTTGAATATTTAACCTCTCTTATCTCATCACATACTACTTTAAGCTTCCCCTCATACAGACTTCTCACATTCCACGTTCCTACTCTCACTGTTTCTTAGTCTGACACAGGGGATTTCCTTGGTAACAAAGTCAGGATTAACTCCGTCATCACGATTACTAGTACTGGTACCTGCGCCACACTCTTCCCCAGTGTTATCTGATCTGCCTGGCCTCGCCACCAGATCTCTTTCTTATTATGTTTTCTGTCATGGTTGTTATGGTTTTTTGGCAAGTTTTGCAGAAGGTAGTTTGCCATTGCTTTCCTTCTGGGCAGTGACTGTACTAGTCGGTGGCCATAGCAATTGTCTATAATGATGAGATCATCTGCCTATCGCCGCAGAGTGCAGACCATAACCAACAACAATCTGTCGGCTGCTCTCACACTCCGTCCACCACCTGCTTCCATGGCTTCATGTAACCCTAATTGGGGGGCTAAACGGGTGCTCCACCTTGCCCAAGGGTGTCCCCTAAACTAACGGAGGAAAGGAAGCGTCTTACATCTCCTTTGATAGGGAATACCCCTACCCCGCTAACCGAATATATATATATATACACACATACAACAGACAACGTTGCCTGTTCTTGCAAACACAGGTTATGAAAACCATGAATCAAACTGAGGTGCCAGGTAAACATTTCCAGGAGGATGGTGCACCCTATATTTGTCTATCCATCAGCCGTTGTTGCGTCCTACTGTAGGGATTGGAACACTGCCTCTATTAATTTCTTGATCAATGCAGTATGAGTATTGTCAAAACTCTTAAAATATACATGACATCAGAAACAGGAAATGAATCAAAGTACTTTGATCTCCTCATCCTTCACACCAAAAACTAACCAATTTCATGTTTATTTTATCCATAATAATGAACGTTTTTTTCAAAGAGTATACATACATATCATTCATAGCACACATCTTAATTATTAACAGCTACAGCCAATAATAATTTTAAATTACAATTAGTCAAACAGGTAAACTAAGCACACACAAACCTTCTTTCAGTTAGTGTTTCAACTGCACTCTCAGCCGTGTAGTGTGGCATTATTAATATTAATTATTATTATATTTTAGACTACCTATAAATTTGATTGTTTAGGACAGAAGAAAGTAAAAATTATTCTAATCTTATAAATGAAATATAAGGTCAAGTTTGAATTCAATACTGGAACAGTCTTGAAATGATGTGGACTGAGGAAGTCGTGAGTGTCTGTGTGTATGCAGCTGCTGTTGTGAGGCGGTGACATTAACCATGTGAGCTTGAATCAGAGAACTGGCGCCGTGCCGCAATTGTAATCAAAATCATAATATAAATTATAATGTTTGAGTGAATATCACTCATCAACGGGATTGGGTTGGGTTCGCCTATGCAGTTTCTGAACTGGATTTCGACAAGGGAAGACAAGTTAAAGGTAACTGCGAGCGCTCTGCTGCTAGTTTAAGTTGAACAGCGGCCCTACCTCACCTGTCTGACTACTTTTAGTAACTTTTACTTTTACCTACTTTTTTTTTACCTTGTCAACACCTCACCTGACTGGAGCTTGTCAACCCACCCACTTCGAGTAGTGATGATTATTATTATTAACAATGCAATGCTTTAACACATGCACATCAACATATTATTAATAAACGTACGTGTTCCCCTCCATCTCTGATCAAGTTATAATAATTATGAAACAAAATTAAACACACTGCAAACAAAAGATTCTGTTATCCTTGCGTAACATTATTTGTTGACAAGTCGGTCTTTTTGAACTGAGCGCAGGATCAAACGATTCTCATTGGCTGTCGCTACTTCCTGCGGAAGTAGTTGCAAACGAACGTAATAGGTGCTGTATATACTACACACTGAATTACTCCCTATGGACAATTTTTAACGCGTTGAGTTGAGTCAAGAACCGACATCACTACTCTCAGGACATTCCCATACGTGCTCAGTCCCCTTGTTCAACAGCCAGGGAAGAGTCATACTACTAATCGTTCCCACCGCTATCTGATTAATTTTACTTTTTAACGCGTTCTTTGGTGTATCTGTAGTGCAACATTGGTCAGGTCAATCGGGCTCATCCAACACTACAACACTACACCGTCATTTCAATATTTCATCATCTCTCCTAAATTCGATCCAAATCAAGCATTCACGGTTTACTGCAGAGCAGTTGGAGGTAGGGTCCCAGCAACGTCATCCCTCGTCCCAAAGATCAGTCCACTGGGGTTGTCTTCAAAAACAGTTGGAGATGACATCCAGAAAGGGACAGCTGACTGGAAAGGACTGAACAGACAGACTTAAGTTGAAGTAGTCCCCAGCGCAGAAGCAATGACCATCCGAGCATTGAAAGAGCCACCATGTGACCGCAAGAAAACACATGAAACACAATGGGAACATCACCTTGATGACATTACCAAATCGCCAGACAGATGCGCGCTCGCAGTATGGCAAAAGCTCTCGTTGGAACTGTGAACGAAGTATTGGACTCAGCTCTTTCTTTTGGCTGCACAATTGACAAGATGTCCCCTCATACTGTGATTTAGAAGATCAATGAAGGGGAAATTTAAATACCAAAAGAATAAAGCAATGTCCTGATTAGTGAAAAAAAAAATAATTAATAAGCTTGTGTGGGTAAAACCGTGGGCAGATGCTTTTGCGGCTGACTCAGTCTCAGGAATATTAATTGGAACCAGGGGGCTGAGTGGTCTCGAGGTGTGGTGTCCGCGTTGAGTGCTGGAGGTCCCGGGTTCAAGTCCCGGTGAGGGCCGGGATTTTTTCACGTGGACTTCTAAGTAACAAAATTCCCCCTGATCTCTGGGTAGTGAGATCGGACGCACGCGTGTATTGACTATTGTTGCGCACGTAAAAAAATCCCCTGCCAGTTGTAAATCGAAAAAAAGAGTAGCCTAACGACGCTGCCCGGGGAACATTTCAAGTTAAAAATCTACAGAAACTATTTCAGGATCCTCGTCGGTGCTACGGAGTTCGTGCACTGAGCTTAGATTATCCGGACTCAGGCTTGAGTTTAGGAGTAGAACGGAGCACTTATTGGTTACACCGTGTGCCGTGATTTTGATCCATCGACTAAACTAAAACTAATTGGAACCAGTTATAGGCCCTAATATAACTTCTCCTTGAGTTTGAATGGGGCGGGAGTAATGGTAGAATCGAAATAAAAATGTAGCGAAGGAGTAACGAACGCAATTCACAATCCCACATACACAGCTGCAGGCGACGTAAATGCATATCGCCTTGCGTCGGTTCTCATACAATGTATACGAGGTGATCGCTCAGAACGAAATGACAAGCGTAAATTTGCCTAGTAAATCCCAAATAACCAAAATATTGTTTATTTGACTGTAAAGCAAATGCAACTAAATTTGTATAATACATGTTTAATAAACTTATACAAGAGACAACTTTGCGGTTATAGACAAATTGCAAGCGAACGAAAGAAGAAGAGGAGGTTTAATTAATAAAGTAAAGATAAGAGATGCTGATGAATGTAACTGTGGAGCTGGTAAAATAACAGGTAAACATTTGTTGCAGGAGTCCAACATATGCAGAGAAAAGTATTTTGGCCTACACCCGTCCATTTGAGGACAAACTCTATAGGGATGTCACGGCTAAGTCGACTGCTGCTTTGTGTGTTTGTAGTGTGCGTGCGTGCGTGTTTGCTCATTTATTCATATTGACATCTGAAGATTCTCTGTTCTAGCCATATCTTTGAGGACGTTAATAACATCGGCACGATCCATGGGCTGGCCATCTGCAGAGGGTGCAGAGCCAGCCAGTTTATCAGCTCGTTCATTTCCCTCGACTCCCGCATGTCCCGGGACGAAGATGAAGGTGACTTTACGGGCAACAGACTTCCGCAGCGACTCAGTCCACTGTCTACGTACAGATCCAGCTTCGACCTTCTGAATCATGCTCATTGAATCACTTAGTACACACACGTTGGTATAATGCTGTGATTCCAGCCATATGAAAGCCTGTGTAACAGCCATCACCTCCATCGTCATGCTGCTATTTGTCATAGAGTGGGCACCACTGGATTCTTGAACGGTTCGGTCCGCTGAACGGGCTGTAAATGCCCACGCACTTCTCTTCTGCTTTACAACAGATCCATCTGTATAGATGAGCACTTCGGGGCTATCTGAGGGTTCATAGATGAGCGCGTTAACCTCTGCATTGACAGCGGCAGGGTTCTGCTCTCTGCACCGTCTGTCGAGTGTGATAATGCAGGAGAAAGTGCATTTAAAAGCTGGAGGCACCGGCACCCATTTCTTGCCGGGGTTGATACTGGTAAGACATCTTCCGCCCGACGCATCCATGATTTGCCCCTCTTTAGCCTGTCACCCTTTTCTCTGAATAAAGCGTCATGCAGAGGGTGCTGCTCATCTGCACTTATTTTTTAAGTATGCACGAGCTCTCCAGATCTTGATCCTGTGTTCCATTGTCGGGAAGTCAAGGAGGTATCTCATTGCTACACAGCTGGTGTCTCTCGTGCAGCCCAAAATGATGTGCATGGCTTCGTTTTGTACCTTTTCAAGTCTTCCAATCTGTGTAGGGCTGACAGTGAGGATGGTCATTGCATACTCGATGCGTGAAAGCACAAGTCCTTGCAACAGAAGTATTAGCAGTCTTTGCTCGATATTGGCAGTCGCCATGACTCTCATTGCTGACAAACCTTTTCGAGCTTTCGTTATGACATAATCGACATGATCTCTGAAGGACAGGCAACGATCAAGCCTCACGCCAAGATATGTCATTGACTGGGTTCTACTCAAAATGCTCCCATCCATTCTTACTGCCGGCATGTCTGTTTTCACAATAGGGTTGTTTAGGGAGAACCATGTAACCGATGCCTTTGCAGGGTTGACAAGGGCAACGGCATCAGCACACCACGAGGAAATTCGATCTAGTTCGCCCTGCATATCATTGGCAACCGCCTGTCTATCTCGACCCTGTCGATACACGAGGATGTCGTCAACGAATGACAGAGTCCTACCCCTCCCGTCCAACTGTTGTTCAGTGATCGGCACCGTATACACGTTGAATAGTACTGGTGACAGTGGTGAACCCTGCGGCAATCCTGGACATATCGTTATCGACTCAGAAGACCAACTCCCGCATCTTAGCACCACCTTCCTTTGGAGTAGAACTGCAGCTATCCATCGTACAAGGTGAGGGTGCACTTTCAGTCTGAGGAGAGTTTGCATCAAGTGCTCGAAAGATACTCTGTTATATGCGTCCTCTGAGTCTATGGCGGCCGCATATGTCTCTTCTCTGACCTGAAATCCTTCGTAAACATCTTGAGCAAAGACCGCCGCATTCAGCCATGACTCTTTGTTGCGTCTGTATCCTCCAAGTGTGGGCGGGAAGCAGCTGAGTTGTTCCAAGTCACAAGCAAGTCTGTGTGCTACAATTTTCTCCAGTAACTTGCCAGCAGTGTTCTGCATCGTAATGATTCTGTAGCCGCTTATCTTGGAATGGTCTTTGTTCGGTTTTGGCAGCGGCAGCAAGTAGCTGTGTAGCCATTCTTCTTTGATCTGACCCCTCTGGATACTGGTGTTGAATTCTCTGGCCAGTTCTTCCATGTCATCCTCTGATATCACCAGTAGGTCACCATATGGGAATGCCCCGAATGCTGTGATGTCGATTCCTAAATCAATCAATCAATCAATCAATCGGATGCCGTCTGGGTCTGGGGCGGTGTTAGGTGATTTCTTGAGCATCGCACGCACTATCTCAGCTGTGATTATTCATTCTTCGTCTGTCCCGACCCCCTCTCACAACTGAGAGAGTGTCGTTGTGGTCCTCTGTCTGGCGGGCTCGTCTTTCTGGTCCGTCTGTTCTATGTAGCGTGCAAGAAGGGCTTTACCTTTATCCGCATCCGACTTTTTCCATATGAGGTCTGTGCCTTGAAAGTCTGGAATACCCCTACGTTGTGCAGCACCGTTCATGCTCTTATGGAGGCGCCAGAATGTCGTAAGAAATCGCCCGGAGCACACCTTCCTGCAGAACTCGTCCCATTTCTCGGCCTTGGCCTGTTTGGCGCAGGATTTGAATAAAGTCATCGTCCCATCGACCTCAGTCTTCAGGTTCGCCAACTCAACCTGTGGCATGTTAACCTTTCTGGCCGTTTGCCAGTCTTTGACAGCCTGCCTCTTTCCCAGCCATGCCTTCTCGACCTCTCCATTCCACCATGGTGGCTGCAACCATCTTTCTTGTCTCCTGCGGGAGGAAGTTAGTTTTCTTCTTCTGATCTTGCTTATGACGTCTTGACCAGTGTTGTCATACGGGAAGGCACTGGTCTTGTTTCTTTGACTCATGGCCCTGTCTTTCTTGATCAGGATGACACAAGGGTAGTGGTCAGTATCGTGGTATCCCAGTGTGCCCCACCGGCACCTTGGTGCGATGGTGGGCGATACCAGAGACAGGTAAATAACGCTGTCAGAGTCACCTGGTCGAGTGACTATTCTAGTGACCTTCCCATCATTCCGACAGATTAGGGCAGCAGACAAAAGAGAAAACATTCTCCGGGTAGCCTCGAAGGCGGAAGAAATCCAACATTTCATGGGCTTTTTGACGGAAGAGTTATTGTCATGACAAAGCCGTCGGAGACATTACAGTTGTGAGAAAGGAATGGAATCCTTACAGTAGGGAGGATGGGAGGAGGTATAGAGAAGGAATGCGTGCGAGTCAGTAGGTTTATAGTAAACCGTCATGCATAGGCCAGCAGAACCTAAGGAAACTGTTATGTCTAAGAAATTAACGGCCGACGAGGAAATAGTGGAGGTGAGTCTGATGCTAGGATGAAAGTTAGAGAAAAAGGCAATGAAGTCCTGGAGATCAGACAATGGCATGTCTGAAACACCAAAACAGTCATCGATATACCTCCTATAGAGCTCCGGGAGCCTACCAGTGTATTGACTCCATACCGGGTGTTCAAGATGAACAGACAGGCATAACTAGGACCCATCTTAGTGCCCATGGCCACCCCGCTGATCTGGTCAAAATAGTCCCCATTGAACTCAAATGAATTGAGGTTAAGGACTAACTCTGCCAGACGCAGCAATGGTCCGGTGGCTATGGTGGGGCCGTGTCTTTTGTCTAAGAAAAATTCCAAGGCTTTAAGGCCGTCAGAGTGAGGAATAGATGTATAGAGTGAAGACACATCTAAAGTAAAGATGTGGTGCTGAGAAGGGGTGGTGAAGCTGATGGAATCGAAGATGGAGATAACGTGGTTGGTGTCTTTGATATATCATATAGTGTTCTAGTTTCATAGCCTGTTTCAGGTATTCGTTGTTAGTTACTATGGCAGTCCAGGGAATTCCCAACATTCGTCTCAGGAACCACATCTCTGTTGCTTCTAATTTCCAAGATTCACTGCCATACAGCAAAACAGGTTCTACATAGAATTTCAGCACTCTCTTTCTTACAGACCATGGGCAGAAAACGGGACGGTTAGTAACACACAAGCTAGGGAACCCAGGCAGACCCATCGTCTCGGCCTGCTCTTGTCCTACTGAACGGATTTCAGAGTTCCTTGACAGCATATTTCAGCTGTTGGTTGCTAGCCTCCCCTCATAGATCAACAATAAGAAAGAGACAAACAGCTTTCTTTGGTCATGAGAAGAGAGGCATTGGAGAACATCGTGCCAACTGGAAAGATAGAGGGGAAGAGAGGCAGAGGCGGGCCAAGAGAAATGATGCTGGCATGGAGGAATATCAGCAGCAGAGTTGATCTAGAAAACCAAAGACCTAGATCTGTGGAGAGCCATGAACGCTACGCCAGCTGGCAGGACACTTTATGATGGCGAACCTCATCTAAAAACGCTCGGCGCTCGGAGGAAAGGCGAGACGGACATATAATTAGATTGCTACTGGAACTATTAGTGTTGGAACTCTTCGCTGGCTGCTGAGGATGGGGACGGAGCGCTTATGGGAATGTCCCGAATGCTGTGATGTCGGTTCCTAAATCAATCAATCAATCAATCAATCCATCTAAAAACATGCTAATAACGGAAATAATTAAAAAATTGTACTCACTACTTTCTCTTTCTGAGTCTATTCTTTTGGTTGGTTAAGAATGTTACAGAAAGAAAAATGGTATATTTTAAGAATCCCTGTGTCAGTTCTTAAACGTTCTCCTCCCCTCTGCCGTGCGTCCACCTTGACGAGGTAGAGGATCTTCCGCGTTCCAATGACCCCAAGAGCTATGCCGACGGTAGCACAGCTACTGGTAGGGTCACCCATGTCGGACAGGTCAAGGGAGAGGGACCAGACGAAGTGACGCACAAACCTGCTGCCTTGTAGGTAGACTGGGGACAGTCAAAGGCTAGGGAAAGCACTCCAAAATATGCTTGTCGAAATCGGATGTACTGAGCCACAGGCTTGACAAAGCAGTGCAACGTAACTTTATCATTTCATGATGCCACAGATGAAAATTAATCGTTATGGTGCTAATCCCGTGAAGTCCCATCAGGCAGTGATAGTGCCGGGCCCCCTGCCTCGAGGGGTCCACCCATGACTACTGGTGGTCACCTTCCCCTGTGCTGTGGAGTCAAGGCACAGAGGAGTAGGTTAAGAGCTATTGACCAAATACCAAGGACACTCAACATACTACAGTGGAATGCCGAAGGAGTTTATAACAAGAAAGAATCCCTGACACAGCGTCTACATAAAGATAGAATAGATGTGGCATGCATTCAAGAGACACACCTCAACGCCAAGCACAAATTTTCAGTCAGGGGATATCAGGCCACACGTTTCGACCGCGAAGGACATAAAGGAGGAGTTCTAATACTTACACGAAATACAATACCTTGCAGCGAAGTATCTGTGATCTCTGACAACCAAACAGAAATTATAGGTGTTGATATAATGATAAAGGACGTGAAAATAAGAATTTACAATCTTTATAGCCCGGCAGATAAGGATCTTACACTCTCAAACATGAAAATAACTGACACAAATTGCATTATTATCGGAGACTTTAATAGCCGTTCAGAAAGATGGGGATACCCAGATACTGACAAAAGAGGAGATGAAGTGGAGGACTGGGAAATAGACTCAAATCTCCATCTACTCAACAAAGCAGATGACACACCGAGCTTCTACTCCAGAAGATGGATTACCACTTCTACTCCAGACTTAGCTTTCTGCACAGGAGACATCCTCCACAAAATCGATCGCCATGTGCTGGACCAATTAGCAGGTAGTGACCACAGACCAATCAAGCTTGTAATGAATATGGAGTATGTTCCACAGGAGCAAAAGCCTTTGCCCCGCTGGAATTACAAACGAGCAGATTGGGACAGATTTGCCACACTAACAGACAAATATTGTGAAAACATAAATACACGATATGGCAACATGAAGCAAATGGTGGAAAGTCTAAACAGAGCAATAATACAGGCAGCCACTGAGTCCATTCCAAGAGGAGCAAGGAAAAATTACAAACCATACTGGACTGAAGAACTACAAAGTTTGGAGGACAAAGTTGAAGATGCCAGGAAGACAGCAGAGAGAGAGAACAAACAATTGAAGCGAATACCTCTCTCAAAGCCATCTCAGCAAAATATAAAAGAACAGTAAATCAAACAACAAGAAATCGTTGGAGGGAAAAAACAGAAAACCTGAATTTTGACAGGGATGGAAACAAACTATGGAAACTAGTGAAAGCCATGAACAATGAAGGACCTAGAAACAAACAAATAACAATTAAACAAGGAAATGCCTTGCTTACAGGAAAAAAGGCTGCAAATGCACTAATGGAACACTATGCCAATGCAAACCACATTGATATTACAACTGAACAGAAGAAAGCAATCAAAGACAAACAGATACATCATAGAACTACAGAGACAGCAGCAGAATATATGATGGCAAATCTAACAATGGAAGAAATGGAACAGGCAATGAATACCCTAAAAAAGAAGAAATCACCAGGAAAGGATGGAATCACAAATGAAATGCTAATAGGACTAGGCACCAAGGCAAAGAAGAAACTACTAGCAGTCCTAAATAACAGCTGGAAGAGAGGAATAGTCCCACAGGCATGGAAGGAAGCTATACTAATACCAGTCCCAAAGAAAGGAAAAGACCTGGAAGAACCAAATGGCTATCGACCTATCAGTCTACTTAGCTGTGTAGGAAAATTAATGGAACGCATTATCAATGGCAGGCTAACATGGCATCTGGAAGAAAACAAACTCTTAACACCACACCAAGCAGGATTCAGAAAGTACAGATCCACTGAAGATCAAATAACCTATATAGCTCAGGAAATAGAGGATGCCTTCCAAGAGAAAAAGCACACACTAGCAGTCTGGATAGATTTAGAAAAAGCATTTGATAAAGTATGGAAGGAAGGACTGAAAGTAAAACTGCAAAACATGCATGTTTGTGGAAAAATGTATAAATGGATCAGCCACTACCTTGAGAACAGAACTGCCAGGACAAAAGTACAAGGACAAACAAGCAAAATGATGCTGCTGGAGCAAGGTGTCCCCCAAGGAGGAGTTCTTTCACCAACATTATTCCTAGCATATATAAATGACATCACAGAAAATTTTCCAGCCAGAGTACACACATCCTCCTTTGCAGATGACCTAGCCATATGGACATCTGAAGAATATATTAGCACAGCTAACAGCAGAATACAGCAAGCCTTATTAGTGCTAGAGGACTGGTCAAAATCATGGCTAGTGAAGATAAGTGAGGAGAAAACAACATGCACAGTGTTCTCCCTCTCAAATAAACCTCAGCAACATAAGCTGGTATTGAATGGAAAAATATTGCGCCATGAAGAAAATCCAAACTATCTAGGAGTCACCTTTGATCGTCGCCTGACATGGAAGACACAGGTTGAGAAAAATCGAACAAGAGCAAGGCAGAGAATGGCAATCATGAAAAAGCTTGCTGGTACAACGTGGGGAGCAGATGAGAAAGTTCTCAAGAAGTTATATACTGGACGGGTGAGGCCAGTACTGGAATATGGCATTGCAGCTTGGGCAACAGCAGCTAAGTCAAACTTTAACAAAATAAGTAGAGTCCAAAACCAAGGAATGCGAATTATAACTGGAAGCCTGAAGACAACGCCTATTAATGAACTAGAAAAGATCACTTGTTTACAACCAATGCAGGATAGAAGAGATAGCAGAGCCCAGCAACAAGCAGAAAAATTTAGAAGATTGACAGACCACCCTATGTACAACAGATTTAATGGTTTTGGAAAGGGAAGACTGAAGCGTAGCAACTTTGTAGAAACTGCAAAACGAAGGATTAGGGCAGATCCTATTCTTAACATATCAACAGTCAAGCCCATACACAATGCACACAAGTTCCCAGCTTGGCGACAGCAGCAACTGCCTGAGATGATAGAAAACATTCCTGGTATTGAGAAAAAGAACACTCAGCATGAAACCGAAAGAAGAGAAATAACCCTAAACTACATAAAAGAACATTACCCAAGCAGGAATTGGACCCATGCATATACAGATGGATCAGCCAAAAATTCAATAGAGAATGGAGGAGGAGGAATTCTCCTAAATTTAAAAAATGGAGTGAAAAAAACACATTCAATGGCAACTGGAAAATTTTCAAGTAACTTCAAAGCGGAGGTAGAGGCTCTGAAAACTGCAGCAGAAATGCTCCTGATGGAGGAAAATAAAGAGAAGCAAATAGCTATCTTCACAGATGCAAAGTCAGCTGTCTCAATACTGAAGAGCAATAACAGCACAGAACTAACTGAACTAAGAGCAGCACTCCATGGTCTATGCCAGAAATCCAAAAAAGTTGTAATACAGTGGATCCCATCACATTGCAGTATACCTGGAAACGAAGAGGCTGACAGACTGGCAAAAGAGGGCGGACGACTACCACAGCCTGACATAGACATAACCTATAATGAGGCAAAGAGGTTGATAAAAAGCACTTATAGAACCAAATGGGAATCAGAGCATCCAGGCCATCAGAAGGATGATGCATATTACAAACTCGACCGAAGAGAACAAGTAGCAATCTTCAGACTCCGCACAGGACATAACAGGCTGAAATACCACTTGTTCAATAAACTAAAGATAGGAGATACCGATGAATGTAATTGTCGAACTGGAAAAATGACAGCAAAACATTTGCTGCAGGATTGCCCAACGTATGCAGAACAGAGAAATATATATTGGCCCACACCTGCTTCATTTGAGGACAAGCTCTATGGAGATATCAACAAGCTCAAGTTGACCGCAGCTTACTTTAACTATATACAGGTTGACATTTAAAGGTGCATGAAGACCCAGAGGCATGAAATGGAATATTGCTTGGATAGCAAATCCATTATATGGAAAGTCCAAATCGAAAGCTCGCTGTGTGGGCTTCATAAAAGGTGGAAAGGTGTCCTAGTGGCACGAAATGGAATATTCCTTGGATAGCAAATCCATTACGTGGAGAGTCCGAATCAAAAGCCCATTGTGTGGGCTTCATAAAAGGTGGAAAAGGGTCCTAGTGGCATGAAATGGAATATTGCTAGGATAGCAAATCCATTACGTGGAAAGTCCGAATCAAAAGCTCACTGTGTGGATGTCATCTGCAGACTGCATACTTCTGGTTTCCGGAAGAACAGCCTATGGTGAACGGAAGGCCCAATATACGGAAGTGAGGCTAAGCAGCCATGTGCAGGACGTGACGATTCCTTGGGTGAGCCCAGTACCAGAGCGCTATGTATCGGCTCTGCAAGTATGGAAGCCTCCTTGGATGGCGGGGAATGCCCATGGTCTGCCCCTGCCTTCCCTTGAGGGCTGACCAGGATCTTTGGCTGTTCTATATGGACCAGCTGGGATGGGGGATAACACCACAACAGTGAGAGTCAAACGTCCTAAGAAACCCCCGGGAAGGTTAACCCGGTCAACAAATGCCCGCAGAAGTCGGATGTGTCGGCCTAACGGCGCAACAACGCAGCTCTGCTGTAAACAGGCACAACGCAATCACATCCGAAAAAAAACTCCGGATGAACGAAGAAGAAGAAGAAGAAACGTTCTCCTCACTCGACTATAAATCACATTTTTGAACTTTGGGCGACCTGTTGTAACATTTGCTATGGGCAATGAAGGGGAGACAATTCTTTATTGAGGGGAAATTATTTATGGGGTTTATATATCATATTTTTATGATTATCTTAGCAAGTTACGCCTTAAATTAATTGAAAATAATATTTGTACATTGACATTAAAATTCTCCTCTATACATACAAGAAATTTAGCCGTTTATTATGTTTTTAGGCTCACGTTTTAATAATATTGTATGCCAGTCTAGTTGAAGTCAATCTTTAGCAATCAAGGGGAACAATTATAGATTTCACTATACTTGTACTGATAGCTATTTTGCAAGAGAAGTATATGTTTATTTCTGTAACAATTTTATTCATATTTTGGAGGGTATCAATTAAATGTTGCCATTATAAAATCTTTACACAATTTTGATTATTATTTAAAATTTCAGAACTAAATATTTGTGTAATATATATTGTTTAGTAAATCATTTATTTCTTTATCTGCTAGGCCGCATCTGTCTAAACAGAAGGTTACTTTGCACTGGTTTTTCTTCACAACGTGTCAATCTTTTAGTCACGAAGTCAAGAGCTGCTTTCGTCTTTACAGTGACTTGTTTTCTCTCTGGGTGTTCTCCTTCTGTGGAGAGCTTTTTCAAAAGAAAATCAACTAAAGACGTCAGCGTGAAGCCCACAACCTGTGACATAATTTCCATGACCGAGGTTACGATATCGGGTTTAATGTCCCTGATTGTTAGCAGACTTTCCATTTTTGATAGAATAGTGTAGTAGATGCCTAACAACAGTTGACTATGCGTGACATGAAGCTGTATGGGGTCACATTTCCATGTGATCCCACAGAAACACACAGACAGACATGGCACGCACTGACCGAACAGATCACAGACATGGTACACAGGTATAGGTACAAGACATCCACAAAATTTGGTAGAAGCACAATAGTCAACACATACATATTACCCAAAATAATATATTTAGCGACAGTACTGGACCCTCCCAAACAGACCGTCACAAACATAAACAAACAAATCAGACGCTTCACCTTCACCAACACAATACACAGCATTCAACACAAAACTCTCATACAAGACAAGAAACAAGGGGGGGGGGGGGGGCACTGCCATCATTACCTGAAAAGATGGCGATGGTATTGGTGGCTTTGGAGCCGGCTGGAGATGGTGGTGACAGGGGGAACAAGCACGGTAATAAATACATTTTGGGTTAATCCCCCCCCCCCCTTTTTGACATGTAAATATGCAAATGAATTAATTGTAATATTACACATATGTCACCTACACGCCCAGACGCAACGATCCGTAAATACACGCACACAAATACTGAACACACAGTACGCATGTAACAACACGAACAATACAAATGCAACAACTACCTTTCTGCATTGTAAACTAGTATACCCCTTGACAACCACCCCCCCCCCCCCCCTTTCCCCCACCTTTTCGACACTGTTGGTTTTGATGCTACTGCCGCCTTCACCAGTTGGTTCCAACAGGATTTTTACTGCCATTTTCCTCATTAACAAGTGGTGATGATGGTATTGGTGGGGTTGGAGCTGACAGGTGAGAGGGTGGCAGAGGGCGGAAAAAAATGGTATACTATCGTCTTGTTGTTGTTTGTACTCGTTTTTCGTTACCCCCCATATCAAATGTAAAAATGTTGAAACAAATGTAAAAATTTGCGCATATGTCACCTACACTTCCACATGCAACGCTCTGTAACAACACGAACAATACAAATGCAAATGTTTCTTAACACTTAATAAAGGTTTAAAAAATTTAAAAAAGAAGCTTTTTTAACAAAATATTAACGAGAGGCGATATCGTCGATCCAGTGATTTCAGCCATGAATCTCGTAGCAGAGGTCATCAGGTCTGGGGTAATTTCATCGATTGATGTGAGCCTGTCCATTGTGGCCAAAGTGTACTAGAATGCCTAACAACTGTTGTTGACTATACGTGACGTGCGCAAAAGGTCACAGCGTGTCATCAAACCAAACAAAATAATGAATAATGGAATACCTCAACTGACCCCGGGCCTTGGTAGTCCTATCACGATTTTAAATTTGAGTATTTACTAATGAGACCGCCACAGTAGATAGACCTTGAAATTCAAAATCTAATGGTACCCCAATGATGCCTGTATGTAACTTCTAAGTGAAGATTTCACAATTTTGTGAAGGTGAGACGAGTTGCGATTTCTCATGCTATTCACCCCATAGTGTCGCGCTCCAGTGTGTTAGGGATTTCCGTTGTGAGGATCTATGGGAGGAGACAGGAGCACTCCTGGAAGTGTCTTGAGTGCAGTGAAAGTGATCCTTGACAAACCAAACTGATTTGTCCTTTTCTTGATCCAATTTATATTCGACAAGAATTTGTCATTTTAGTTGCCCAATTTATATCTGCCGGCTTCGTGGCTTAGAGGTTATGACTTTTCTCCGTAATCTCGTATACTCTCGTCGGTAACGTGATGACGGTGAGAATCAGCAGTGGTTCGAATCGCATCGGTAACTTACGGGGTATGTGAGCCAGCCGCTCAGAAATCAATGGCAAACTACTGAGCGTAATCTTGCCAAGAAATCAACATACAGCTGAAAGATGCTGGTGTTGACAGCGATGTCCTGTAAAGGATCGATTTGCCTTTTCTTGATCCAATTTATATACAGCAACAATTTGTCATTTTTGTGGCCCAATTTATATCATGCAACAATTTGTCATATTTGTGGCCAAATTTATATTAGGGAACAATTTGTCATTTCCTTGTTTCAGTTTATACCAGACAACATGTTATCATGTTTGTGGCCCCAATTTGTATCAGTATATCGGGCAACAGTTTGTCATTTTCTTGACCCAATATTTACAAAACAATTGATTTACCCACTAGTTATTGCATACATCACAAATTTCTGCTAATGCACATGGAGTTGGGATTGGGTTCGGAGTAACCTTTCAACGTTTGGTGGTTTGCTTCATATAGGATGAGTTTCCATTTCAAATGTTTACAAAATACCCGAGTTAAGGATGAGTTACTATTTATCACTTTTACGAAATACCCAAGTTGAGGACAAGTTACTATTTCTCACTTTGACGAAATACCAAAGTTGAGGACGAGTTACTATTTCTCACATTTACAAGATACCCAAGTTGAGGACAAGTTACTATTTATCACTTTTACAAAATACCCAAGTTGAGGATGAGTTACCATTTCTCACGTTTACGAAATACCCAACTTGAGGGTGAGTTACCATTTCTCACGTCTACGAAATACCCAAGTTTAGGATGAGTTACCATTTCTCACGTTTACAAAATACCCAAGTTGAGGATGAGTTACCATTTTTGACATTTACAAGATACCCCAGAAGTATATTGATCACCTAGTATTGTTTCGTCAAATATTTACAAAAGACGTGCACATAATTTTAGGATATGTGATATTGTGGCTACCTAATTATTCATGAGAGTAATATAATTGTTTTACTCATTAACTTGTTTGCGATCTAATTATTTATTCCTTTGGGCTGCGGTATTTTTAAAAATATTCCAACAATTTGTGCCATTTGACTTGGAAATTTGGGATAATAGCCTTGACAGTTAAAAGGATTGTTAAAAGACTTAATGGATTAATAGGATGGGTAGGATTTATTAACATCTGCAGAGTGCCGTCTGTATGTCACTAGTAGCAACACATGATGTGTGTGTGAAAGACTGCCGACATTGTGTAGTAATAAAATCCTGCTTTCATTCATCACTCAAAGACAGTCAGAATACATTGTGGTATTAACTTGGGTCAAATACATATATTCAAGTATCTAGACACATGGATAACGTCAGATGGAAGACGTTTCTCAGAGACAATGAACATAATTAGACGTGCGAAAAGTGCATTTTATAAAAACAAGAACATCTTATGCAGTAAATCTGAAGGTTAGCTGGAAGTTAGGAAACAAACAAGAATCCCTTGAGACCTCAGAGATGTGGATTTACAAAAGAATGCTGAAAACTCTTTGAACAGCTAAAATGAATACTCTAAATGTTTTGAAAGAGGCTAAGTCACAGAGACAAATTATAACTGACATCATCATTTATTTTTTGGCTACATTATGAGAAGAAAAAAACTGAAACATGTTGTGACAACTGGGAAAATGTATGCAAAGAGAGATAGAGGAAGACAGCAAGAGAAGATTCTTGGCAGCATTTTGTCATGTCACACACCAATGGATACACGCTGTTGGAGATCACAGGATGTGGAGAAGCATGATCAACCATGCAAGTCGGCAAGGCACTTGATCATTATAATGAGGAAGATGGTGATGATGAATTCATTGCCCACCTAAATGTGTTAGCCGCTGGAAAGCTGCATAAACTTCTGAACTAATAAAAAATTGACTTGGAATTAACAGAGATGGATGGCATGGTTCCTGGAAGGAGAGTCAGCAGGAGTTGATCAGCATGAAGATGGATACAGGACATTGCAGACACCTTGGGCATGAGAGGGCAGGGAGAAAAGACGGGAGATTGAGAAATCTTTTAGCGGACTGTAATAAGAGCAATGTTCTGGCGGGAGATTGATAAATCTTTTAGCGGGCTGTAATAAGAGCAATGTTCTGGCGGGAGATTGCGAAATCTTTTAGCGGGCTGTAATAAGAGCAATGTTCTGGCGGGAGATTGAGAAATCTTTTAGCGGGCTGTAATAAGAGCAATGTTCTGGCGGGAGATTGAGAAATCTTTTAGCGGGCTGTAATAAGAGCAATGTTCTGGCGGGAGATTGAGAAATCTTTTAGCGGGCTGTAATAAGAGCAATGTTCTGGCGGGAGATTGAGAAATCTTTTAGCGGGCTGTAATAAGAGCAATGTTCTGGCGGGAGATTGAGAAATCTTTTAGCGGGCTGTAATAAGAGCAATGTTCTGGCGGGAGATTGAGAAATCTTTTAGCGGGCTGTAATAAGAGCAATGTTCTGGCGGGAGATTAAGAAATCTTTTAGCGGACTGTAATAAGAGTAATATTCTGGCGGGAGATTGAGAAATCTTTTAGCGGACTGTAATAAGAGCAATATTCTGGCGGGAGATTGAGAAATCTTTTAGCGGGCTGTAATAAGAGCAATGTTCTGGCGGGAGATTGAGAAATCTTTTAGCGGGCTGTAATAAGAGCAATATTCTGGCGGGAGATTGAGAAATCTTTTAGCGGGCTGTAATAAGAGCAATATTCTGCACAGCATCTGCCATCTTCTAGCTGCATCTAGCATCTTCTAGCTGCAGTGTTTTTTTTTTTTCATTCTTCTAGCTGCGGTGTGTTTTTTCATTCTTCTAGCTGCAGTATTTTTTGTTTTAAATTTTCTAGCTTCAGTGTGTTTTTAATTCGTCTAGCTTCAGTGGTTTTCATTCCATCAGGTGAACCCACTCCAACTTCTGAGGTACTTGTAATTTACATCCCCAAGTCAAGGACGATAACATAAATAAACACGCATAGTATTATTTGGCGCTGACAGATGGAGAAGAAGGAAATGGAGACTAGAAGACGCACTAGACAACATAAAATCTGTAAGCTATAGTTACCGACCAGGATCGAACCTGTCGCCTCCAAATGACGACAGCGCCTCGCTGCAGGAACAAGTGTACTTTGACACACGACCAACTAGACACTCCTATTTCAAGTCAAGGACGAGAAGTCAGCGTCATAATCCAGCTGACCGGTTTAGAGGTTGAATCTGCTACCTCAGCATCAGCACACTGGAAATGTAAGAGCTAGCGCTCTCTTATTCTTTCAGCCATGCTGACCTCCTTTTAGCAGCAGTGGTTTCTATTCTTCTAGCTTCAGTGTGTTCTTTATTCTTCGAGCTTCAGTGTGTTTTTCTTTCTTCTAGCTTCAGTGTGTTTTTCATTCTTCTAGCTCCAGTATGTTTTTCATTCTTCCAGCTTCAGTGTGTGATTCATTCTTCTAGCTTCAGTGTGTGATTCATTCTTCTAGCTTCATTGTGTGTTTCATTCTTCTAGCTTCAGCGTGTTTTTCATTCTTCTAGCTTTAGTATGTGTTTCATTCTTCTAGCTACAGTGTGTTTTTCATATGGTGCTTTTTTACCATTTCAAATCACTGAACTTTGTCAAATTAATAAAACACGGATAGGTGAACGTTTAAACTAAATATATTGACTGCAAAGACTTTTTAAACTCACTGTTGATATGTTTCTGTTTCATCTTTCTGTATGTAAGGAATGTGTCAGCAATATAGTCATAAACTTGTTAAAAATACTTATCGTTGTTTATCTTAAATGTACACAATATTAGAAAAATAGCTGTGAAATCTGGCATTAGAAAATATACTGTGTAAATTGTAAAAAGAAGTGTTGGGCAAGGGTTGATCAAGAATAGTTTGAGAACTATTGAGACTGAAATGGAGTCTTGTGAATTCTGACAGGTACATCACATAAGGAATTACAATGGTCTAAATGAAGTGATGTCAAGTTGTTTTGTTCCTCGCTCCTCTAAACATTCAATTAAAACAAAGAATTGAGACTTTAGACATGTGGATATACAGAAGAATAGGTCATATTTCACAGAGACAAAAGCAAATAAGTATAGAAGTCTTAGAGAAGTTGGAATTTATAAAAGGGTTCTTGGGAGAAATAAACAAAAGACAGATAAAAGATTTTGACCACATTCAGAGGCATGACACATATAAATAACAATGTTGAAGGAAAAAGTCAAAGGTTGACAGGCAGGAAGTTATCAACAAGTAAGAAGAAATATCAAGAGATGGACAAACAGCAGTCTGTCAGAATGCACAACCAGGGTGAGAGACAGAAAGTGTTGGAGATCCATTGCAGCCAACCTTCATTGTGGACATGGCCATTGATTGACTGAAATATTTCCACAAGTAGACAGGGTGATCAGTTAGTACTTTGTCACTCCACGGTGATGTATTTACAGAGAAGAAATGAGAAGTTGATCAAAAAGGATATCGGCAGCTTATGTATTCACTAGTCTTTTCTCAGATTGAAACCATCCTCAACAATAACGAACTGTCAGCTAGGGTGAGAGATAGGCTGTAGTAAAGTCTATATAGAGCCTATCCTGTTGTATGCGTGTCAAACATGGACAATAAGAAGAGAAACAGAAACACCCGAAGGCAGCAGAAATGTTGTTTCTTAGGAAATTGCTAAGAATACCATGGACAGACACAAACATCAATGAGGCAATCCATCTAGAGGCAGATAAAAACCGTAAATTGATTAGAGAAATTGACATGGACAGTCGAGATTGTTTGGGTATAATATGTGTCGAAATAAACTTAAAACTGTAATGCCAAAACATCAAGAAAACTTGATGTGAAGGGAGTAAGATAAAGGCAAAAAGATGAACACCTGGATGACTTGGTCATAGGCAGGGATGGATTAACCATTAGGCAAACAAGGCACGTGCCTAAGGCACCAAGCATTTGGGGGGCACCACAAGTCCTCAAGAAAAATGTGTATATTGTCCCGGTAGCGTAATTGCATGGCATAAGCAAATCGCAAATGTAATATTGAATCGCACATTATTTATATACACATACCCTGTGCTGCCCATTCACTAAATCTGGTAGGCAGAAGTGCCGTTGACTCTTGTTTAGAGGCAGTAAACTTCTTCCATACAGTGCAACTGATCTATACTTTTTTCTCAGCTTCAACCAAAAGATGGAAGATTCTGAAAGGGTGCCTTGTGAATGAAAAGCTGGTAAAGTCCCTTTCCGATACTAGATGGGAAGCACATGCTGTTGCAACTGAAGCCATTCTAATGTCTCATCCTCAGATTATAGAAGCGTTAGAATGTTTACAAGAAGACCAGTCACAGAAGGGGGACACCAGAAGAGAAGCAGAAAACATTGCAAAGATGCAAGAATTAGAATTTGCTTTCATGCTTGTCTTTTGGGAAGAAGTGTTACAACATTTTCACAGGGTCAGTCAAGCTCTACAAAATGAGCACGTGAACTTGAAAACGTGTGCTGATTTGTATTCTTCACTAGCAGATCACTTGCATGAATCTAGGAATGAATTTGAAAGATTTGAAGAAGCTGCAAAAGAAATAACACCAGGTGTGGATTATAAGTCAACTTTGACCCGTAATCGTAAACGAAAGACAGTGGTCATTGATGGTGATGCCCCTGAGGTATCTCAGAATGCCAGAGACAAATTTCGTATATCTGCTTTCTACACCATTGTTGACAAACTTGAGACAGAGATGAGTAGACGAGGACAGGTATATAATGATCTAGCAGTTCGATTTTCTTGTTTGGTCGATGTACCACAAACATCTCAGTGTTGTGAAGGACTAATAAATGCTTATCCTGAAGATCTGAACAATAATTTATATACTGAACTACAACAGTTCCACTCATATATTCGCCACAAGTTTCGTGCATCAAAATCTGACAACAACACGTTCAGTCATGCAGAACTCTACAAAGTAATAGTTAGAGACAACATCGAGTGTGCTTTTCCAAATGTAGAAATCGCCTTGCGCATATTTTTAACATTAATGGTTACGAACTGTTCAACTGAGCGCTCTTTTTCTCAGTTGAAACGTACAAAAAATCCAAGTAGATCGACAATGAAACAAGAAAGGCTTGATTCCTTATCTTTGCTGATGATTGAGGCAGACTTGTTGCGCAAAATTAACTTTGATGATGTACTCAAAAACTTTGCCAGACGTAAATCTAGAAAAAAGAACTTTCAAATGTAAATGTGTGCTCTCTCTGACTTTCTTATCTATCAAAAAAGTGACAGTATTTTTTGTCTACTATTATTACAAAATTAATTAACTATTATTTTTAATACAGAAATACCTTATTGTAGGTTTTATATGAGTGATAGTAGTACAAACATATGTGCTTACATTTCACAACTGTTTTTCTTTGTTAGTTTTTTGCATAATATTAAACATACCAGCAGTCAGTGGAGGATCGGGGGCCCGGGGCAGTAGGGGGCACCCATGTGGGTTTGTGCCTAGGGCACCAAGATGGCTTAATCCGGCCCTGGTCATAGGCATAATAGGGACAAGCACACGTACCTGATCTGAGACTGGTGATCACCTCAGATGACCCATGCTTACAATCACGGCACATGATGTTGATGATTCACATGACACCGATTATAACAACAAGTATTTTTACCAACTGTGAAATTGCCTGGTTGGCATTTTCTGCTTTAGCCGTAAGCATTCCATTTGCAGCTTTTGTTCTACATCTGTTTACACGCAGTTCTACAACTGCACTTTTGGGGGGATGAACCAGCTTTTTAATGTATGTCTGTTTACACACAGTTCTACAACTGCACATTTGGGGGATACAGCAGGTTTTGGCTTTGACGTGTCTGTGGAGCATTGTAACTTTGTGAAATTGTGCTCTTTGCATCGCATGACTTGTGAATAGTTCACTGACTTGCCCATACCGTATTGTAGGCTAGATGCAGCCTGTGGTAGTGAGTGGGATGGAATGATAGAGTTCAGAGTGTACCAAACCAAGCATGAGGGATACACTTAATTGTACAGACACAATACTATCATATTGTGCAGTGTACAGACACACCACTGTCATATTGTGCTGTGTACATAGATAGCACTATCATATTGTGCTGTGTACATAGATAGCACTATCATATTGTGCAGCTGAGAGGAGCATATATGCAGGGTTACTGTGTGTCATTTTTAGCATATCTTCTCTATGAGAACACTGACCATATGTGTTATTAAATACATATATAATTATGCAGCATACGGCACTGTTTATGAATAGTACATAATAAAATGAGAATCATACTAAGCAGATAGGGTTAAACATTTAGCAGAATGAATATAAACACGAAGAGCAGTGGACTTAGTTCACAATTCATGGTGTATAAAAACACATATGAACAAATATTAATTGTCTCATATCTTGGACATGTAGTAACAGATGGTGGCAGAAATTAAAACAAGGCAGCAAAATAGAGAATTAGAATTAATTAATTAGCTTCATGAGGATATTAACATATAAAGAGATATATAGTGAAATTATACATATATATATATATATATATATATATATATATATATATATATATATATATATATATATATATATATATATATATTGCTACGGTATGGTTCATAAACATGGTCAATGAGCAAGCAAATAGAAAATTGAATAGAAGCCCACATTTAGTGGAAACGAATATACCAGGCAATAAATTGTGCAACATATTGTTTGAGGCTTCTGTGTTTAACTTTACTGAGGGAATACATTGTTTTGAATTTAACTGAAAGAATATGATGACTGTAAATACCCAATGGCAGGAAATGTTGAAGGCGTTAAGCTAGGCGTAGGCGGTGATACCAGTGCGTTGAAAGCATCAAGAGATGAACAGACAGCAATCTGGCAGATTATAGCACCAGAATGAGAGCCAGAAAGTGCTAAGATCCAATGTAGCTAACTTTCATTGTGGAGAAATCACCTCCCTCCCCCCACTTCTCTCTCTCTCTCCCTCTCTCTCTCTCTCTCTCTCTCTCTCTCTCTCTCTCTCTCTCTCTCTCTCTTCTTTACTATCATCACTATGTAAGCCACTAGAAAAACACATACATAAAGTAACATTACAGTATTTAGTTCGCAACAAGCTTATTGTTGACAGCCAATCAGGATTTCGACCAAAATATTCTTGCCATACGGCCCTAACAAACATGATAGAAAATTGGCACCAGAATATAAACAACAACAGTCTATGTGGAACTGTGTTTATTGATTTCAAGAAAGCATTTGATATGATAGACCATGTTATTTTAATTAAAAAACTTGAGACAATGAAAATTGGCCCTAATGTAGTCACTCTAATATAATATTTTCTATCAAACAGAAAGCAAGTCCCCTCTGCTGTGTGTCCACCGTGACGAGGTAGATGGGCTTGTGCGTCCCAATGACCCCAAGAGCTATGCCGACGGTAGCACAGCTACTGGTAGGGCCACCCATGTCGGACAGGTCAAGGGAGAGGGACCAGACGAAGAGACACACAAACCTGCTGCCTTGTAGGTAGACTGGGGACAGTCAAAGGCTAGGGAAAGCACCCCAAATACATGCTTGTTGAAATCGGATGTACTGAGCCACAGGCTTGACAAAGCAGTGCAACGTGAAACCTGCTGCCTTGTAGGTAGACTGGGGACAGTCAAAGGCTAGGGAAAGCATCCCGAATAAATGCTTGTCGAAATCGGATGTACTGAGCCACAGGCTTGACAAAGCAGTGCAACGTAACTTAATTCATGATGTCACAAATCAAAATTAATCGATATGGTGCTAATCCCGTGAAGTCCCATCAGGCGGTGATAGTGCCGGGCCCCCTGCCTCGAGGGGGTCCACCCATGACTACTGGTGGTCACCTTTCCCCTGTGCTGTGGAGTCAAGGCACAGAGGAGTAGGTTAAGAGCTATTGACCAAATACCCCGGACACTCAACATACTACAGTGGAATGCCGAAGGAGTTTACAAGAAGAAAGACTCCCTAACACAGCGTCTTCATAAAGATAGAATAGATGTGGCATGCATTCAAGAGACACACCTCAACGCCAATCACAAATTCTCAGTCAGAGGATATCAGGCCACACGTTTCGACCGAGAAGGACACAAAGGAGGAGTTCTAATACTTACACGAAATACAATACCTTGCAGCGAAGTATCTGTGATCTCTGACAACCAAACGGAAATTATAGGTGTTGATATAATGATAAAGGACGTGAAAATAAGAATCTACAATCTGTATAGCCCAGCAGATAAGGACCTTACACTCTCAAACATGAAAATAACTGACACAAACTGCATTATTGTCGGAGACTTTAATAGCCGTTCAGAAAGATGGGGATACCCAGATACTGACAAAAGAGGAGATGAATTGGAGGACTGGGAAATAGACTCAAATCTCCATCTACTCAACAAAGCGGATGACACACCGAGCTTCTACTCCAGAAGATGGCTTACCACTTCTACTCCAGACTTAGCTTTCTGCACAGGAGACATCCTCCACAAAATCGATCGCCATGTGCTGGACCAATTAGCAGGTAGTGACCACAGACCAATCAAGCTTGAAATGAATATGGAGTATGTTCCACAGGAGCAAAAGCCCTTGCCCCGCTGGAATTACAAACGAGCAGATTGGGACAGATTTGCCATACTAACAGACAAATATTGTGAAAACATAAATACACGATATGGCAACATAAAGCAAATGGTGGAAAGTCTAAACAGAGCGATAATACAGGCAGCCACTGAGTCCATTCCAAGAGGAGCGAGGAAAAATTACAAACCATACTGGACTGAAGAACTACAAAGTTTGGAGGACAAAGTTGAAGATGCCAGGAAGACAGCAGAGAGAGAACAAACAATTGAAGCAAACATCTCTCTCAAAGCCATCTCAGCAAAATATAAAAGAACAGTAAATCAAACAACAAGAGATTGTTGGAGGGAAAAAAACAGAAAACCTGAATTTTGACAGGGATGGAAACAAACTATGGAAACTAGTGAAAGCCATGAACAATGAAGGACCTAGAAACAAACAAATAACAATTAAACAAGGAAATGCCTTGCTTACAGGCAAAAAGGCTGCAAATGCACTAATGGAACACTATGCAAATGCAAACCACATTGATATTACAACCGAACAGAAGAAAGCAATCAAAGACAAACAGACACATCATAGAAATACAGAGACAGCAGCAGAATATATGATGGCAAATCTAACAATGGAAGAAATGGAACAGGCAATGAATACCCTAAAAAAGAAGAAATCACCAGGAAAGGATGGAATCACAAATGAAATGCTAATAGGACTAGGCACCAAGGCAAAGAAGAAACTACAAGCAGTCCTAAATAACAGCTGGAAGAGAGGAATAGTCCCACAGGCATGGAAGGAAGCTATACTAATACCAGTCCCAAAGAAAGGAAAAGACCTGGAAGAACCAAATGGCTATCGACCTATCAGTCTACTGAGCTGTGTAGGAAAATTAATGGAACGCATTATCAATGGCAGGCTAACATGGCATCTGGAAGAAAACAAACTCTTAACACCACACCAAGCAGGATTCAGAAAATACAGATCCACTGAAGATCAAATAACCTATATAGCTCAGGAAATAGAGGATGCCTTCCAAGAGAAAAAGCACACACTAGCAGTCTGGATCGATTTAGAAAAAGCATTTGATAAAGTATGGAAGGAAGGACTGAAAGTAAAACTGCAAAACATGCATGTTTGTGGAAAAATGTATAAATGGATCAGCCACTACCTTGAGAACAGAACTGCCAGGACAAAAGTACAAGGACAAACAAGCAAAATGATGCTGCTGGAGCAAGGTGTCCCCCAAGGAGGAGTTCTTTCACCAACATTATTCCTAGCATATATAAATGACATCACAGAAAATTTTCCAGCCAGAGTACACACATCCTCCTTTGCAGATGACCTAGCCATATGGACATCTGAAGAATATATTAGTACAGCTAACAGCAGAATACAGCAAGCCTTATTAGCGCTAGAGGACTGGTCAAAATCATGGCTAGTGAAGATAAGTGAGGAGAAAACAACATGCACAGTGTTCTCCCTCTCAAATAAAACTCAGCAACATAAGCTGGTATTGAATGGAAAAATATTGCGCCATGAAGAAAATCCAAACTATCTAGGAGTCACCTTTGATCGTCGCCTGACATGGAAGACACAGGTTGAGAAAAATCGAACAAGAGCAAGGCAGAGAATGGCAATCATGAAAAAGCTTGCTGGTACAACGTGGGGAGCAGATGAGAAAGTTCTCAAGAAGTTATATACTGGACGGGTGAGGCCAGTACTGGAATATGGCATTGCAGCTTGGGCAACAGCAGCTAAGTCAAACTTTAACAAAATAAGTAGAGTCCAAAACCAAGGAATGCGAATCATAACTGGAAGCCTGAAGACAACGCCTATTAATGAACTAGAAAAGATCACTTGTTTACAACCAATGCAGGATAGAAGAGATAGCAGAGCCCAGCAACAAGCAGAAAAATTTAGAAGATTGACAGACCACCCTATGTACAACAGATTTAATGGTTTTGGAAAGGGAAGACTGAAGCGTAGCAACTTTGTAGAAACTGCAAAACGAAGGATTAGGGCAGATCCTATACTTAACATATCAACAGTCAAGCCCATACACAATGCACACAAGTTCCCAGCTTGGAGACAGCAGCAACTGCCTGAGATGATAGAAAACATTCCTGGTATTGAGAAAAAGAACACTCAGCATGAAACCGAAAGAAGAGAAATAACCCTAAACTACATAAAAGAACATTACCCAAGCAGGAATTGGACCCATGCATATACAGATGGATCAGCCAAAAATTCAATAGAGAATGGAGGAGGAGGAATTCTCCTAAATTTAAAAAATGGAGTGAAAAAAACACATTCAATGGCAACTGGAAAATTTTCAAGTAACTTCAAAGCGGAGGTAGAGGCTTTGAAAACTGCAGCAGAAATGCTCCTGATGGAGGAAAATAAAGAGAAGCAAATAGCTATCTTCACAGATGCAAAGTCAGCTGTCTCAATACTCAAGAGCAATAACAGCACAGAACTAACTGACCTAAGAGCAGCACTCCATGGTCTATGCCAGAAATCCAAAAAAGTTGTAATACAGTGGATCCCATCACATTGCAGTATACCTGGAAACGAAGAGGCTGACAGACTGGCAAAAGAGGGCGGACGACTACCACAGCCTGACATAGACATAACCTATAATGAGGCAAAGAGGTTGATAAAAAGCACTTATAGAACCAAATGGGAATCTGAGCATCCAGGCCATCAGAAGGATGATGCATATTACAAACTCGACCGAAGAGAACAAGTAGCAATCTTCAGACTCCGCACAGGACATAACAGGCTGAAATACCACTTGTTCAATAAACTAAAGATAGGAGATACTGATGAATGTAATTGTAGAACTGGAAAAATGACAGCAAAACATTTGCTGCAGGATTGCCCAACGTATGCAGAACAGAGAAAGATATTTTGGCCCACACCTGCTTCATTTGAGGACAAGCTCTATGGAGATATCAACAAGCTCAAGTTGACCGCAGCTTACTTTAACTACATACAGGTTGACATTTAAAGGTGCATGAAGACCCAGAGGCATGAAATGAAATATTGCTTGGATAGCAAATCCATTATGTGGAAAGTCCAAATCGAAAGCTCGCTGTGTGGGCTTCATAAAAGGTGGAAAAGTGTCCTAGTTGCACGAAATGGAATATTGCTTGATAGCAAATCCATTACGTGGAAAGTCCGAATCAAAAGCCCATTGTGTGGGCTTCATAAAAGGTGGAAAAGTGTCCTAGTGGCATGAAATGGAATATTGCTTGGATAGCAAATCCATTACGTGGAAAGTCCGAATCGAAAGCTCACTGTGTGGATGTCATCTGCAGACTGCATACTTCTGGTTTCCGGAAGAACAGCCTATGGTGAACGGAAGGCCCAATATACGGAAGTGAGGCTAAGCAGCCATGTGCAGGACGTGACGATTCCTTGGGTGAGCCCAGTACCAGAGCGCTATGTATCGGCTCTGCAAGTATGGAAGCCTCCTTGGATGGCGGGGAATGCCCATGGTCTGCCCCTGCCTTCCCTTGAGGGCTGACCAGGATCTTTGGCTGTTCTATATGGACCAGCTGGGATGGGGGATAACACCACAACAGTGAGAGTCAAACGTCCTAAGAAACCCCCGGGAAGGTTAACCCGGTCAACAAATGCCCGCAGAAGTCGGATGTGTCGGCCTAACGGCGCAAGAACGCAGCTCTGCTGTAAACAGGCACAACGCAATCACATCCGGAAAAAAACTCCGGATGAACGAAGAAGAAGAAGAAGAAAGCAAGTAATATCACATAATAAATGTCTGTCTCAAACCACTACCTTCAATATTGGAGTACCGCAAGGCTCTATTCTTGGCCCTCTATTGTTTGCCATATATATTAAAGATCTACCTTTGCATCTTTCGTCGTCCTGCGATCTATTTGCAGACGACTGTACAGTGTACACAAATGCTGAAAACTGTATTTTATTGGAGTCGTCTTTACAACAAGAAATAATGTAGATAGGTGGAGCTATTCAAACCGTATGCAAATTAACATCACTAAAACAAAATCAATGTTACTAACAACCAGACAAAGACTTCAAACTCTAAGCTCACACACATCACTTCAACTTCACATCGATAACGTGCCAGTAGAAAGTGTAATTGAGCACAAAACATTAGGCATAATCATTGATAGAAACCTAACCTTTAATTCCCACGTTCAAGCGCTTATTAAACAAACAGCGAAAAAAGTCTACCAACTCGCCAAAATTAAAAGCGTCCTTGATGAGGACACAAGGAAACTATTCTATACTTCTCATATACAGACACACTTTGACTACTGCTCTACAATCTGGGACGGTTGTTCTAATTCAAACACCAAGCGACTTTACTCACTCCAGAAACGGGCCATGAGTCTAATTTATAGCAAACATTTATCTGACAATCCTAGCCTGTATAAACGCCTTCAGTTACTACCACTCCGCAAACGCCTGCTTTTCAATAAAGCTAAACTAATTCACAAAATCCTGCATCGGAATGCCCCAAATTACCTTTGGCCATTGTTTAAATATAATGCTAGACACAGTAAACGTTTAAATATATTACACATTCCGAAGCCTAGGATTGACTTATACAAAAGACGCTTAACGTACTCTGCAGCTCAGCTGTGGAACAATCTTCCACAAGAAATCAAGGACATCACCAATCCCTATTCATATAATCGCAAATTACTCAAACAATATCTCAGTACGGATTATCTTCCCCCTTAATAATAGAGATAATAATAATAATAACAAAACCCTAGTATAACAGCCAGTCCCCTTTTGGTAGGCCAGTATATTCCACATGGCTAATAACAAGTGTCAGATCATTATCTAATTTTACTGTGTCGTGTAGTCTTGATGTTCGCATTTTGCCCATGCCTTTATAATGCATATCTTTTATATTGTTGCTGTTCTCTGTTAGCCTTGAATGATGTGTGAATGAAATAATGTATGAAAGAGAGTGATAGAAGGGCAGAATGTTAGACGGGCCTGCGTGCCCAATTCTTAACCCTTTGAAAATAAAGTTTGTTCGTTCGTTCTCTCTCTCTCTCTCTCTCTCTCTCTCTCTCTCTCTCTCTCTCTCTCTCTCTCTCTCTCTCTCTCTCTCTCTCTCTCTCTCTCTTAACTGCACAGATCATGATAGCAAATGAGAATTATAGTTATCAAATGTAAGAATATAACATGCAGATGTGCAAGTTTTATAACGACACACAGATGAAGCAGGCTGTATGTAAGATCACCATATAGTTAGATTAGCACTCACCACACACAATGTTATGAGAGAATGCACGGTGTATATGTTGTTAGATATAGAATTGTTGAAAACAGTTATTACTTGAGTCAGACATAT
Organism: Cepaea nemoralis; assembly: GCA_014155875.1. Taxonomy (NCBI): domain Eukaryota; kingdom Metazoa; phylum Mollusca; class Gastropoda; order Stylommatophora; family Helicidae; genus Cepaea; species Cepaea nemoralis. The sequence continues at coordinate 770,848 of JACEFZ010026498.1, forward strand.
TGAAACTGTGCTAACATATTACATATGCTAGATTTTTCTGTTATTTCCAACCTTCGTTACTGTTGAATTGTTGTATCAGTTTATTGTGTGGAAATTTTACAAACATTAGTTCCTCTGATGTTCTAGTTTTGTAACGACATTTATTTTATTCAGAATACTGTGACCAACATGAGAAAAGGTTATTTTGTGCAGCTAAAGGTTACACAGATTGTTGTTTTGTTTTTTTTATTATCAATGAATATTTTCCTCCAAAATTTCGAATTCATGAATCATGCCCTTGAGTAAGTCAGATGGTGTTACTATCTTCGCTTCATATTCCAGGATGAAATTTTGAGTGCAGTTTATTGTAAACAGGGTAGCCTGTGTGGTGCAGTGGCTAGGATGCTTTTCTGCCTGCGTGGGGGTCAAGGTTTGTATACCTGTTTGAGGCCAGGATTTTGTTTAATTGATCTGGGCTTTCCAGGTCAACTCAGCCTAAAATGGGCGCCAGGAAAATTGTTTGAAAGTAAAGATTGACCATATACTCATTGCTAGCTATCAGAGACCCAGAACACCACATGGAATGAAAAGGCTACCGATGATGTTGATGGTCATTAAAACAGAATAGAACGTGATGCAGTATTTAAAAGCCTGTATGCACCAGAGACCAAATATTGGAGAGATCTTTCAATTCAGAATGTTTATTGATCCTTTTGCTCATTGGCCATACTTGCGTCGTGTGTCACTGCAGGCTGCTGTAGCAGGGATGAAACGTGTTCTGGTGAACTCCTGCTGAGTGTCTGCGGTCAGGGGGTGAATGCTGTGTTGTTTCATCATGTGACATTCTCGTAAACTTGCTGTCATCAATAAATCACGGAAACTTGTGCCGTTGTTGACTGTCTGTTGTTGTGATGTATGAGTCAACTCAATCAGTAAAGAGGGCCGGACCAACTCTAGGTCAAAACCCGGAGTTGCGGACGAGGGTAAAATCGGTACCATGCAGTCTGTATCAGCAGCTGATCCTCGTTGTCACTAGTTACGTATATATCTTGCGTTATCTTTTCTTTCCATTTAATGGCTGTAGGTGAGGTAGAGGCTGTCGCTGATCACATTCTAATTTAAGGGATACAGTGGATACCACTTATGTTGACTGACTGTTGTTGTGATGTGAAGTCAACTCAATCAGTGAAGCACCACTTTTGTTGACTGACTATTGTTGTGATGTGTATAAGTCAACTCAATCAGTGAAGCACCACTTTTGTTGACTGACTTTGTGCTTCTTTTGTTTTAATTGTCAACCCCTTGACATTCTTCAGCGAGTCCCTGGGTTTCTATAGTGGTCAGTCTCTGCAAGGAAACAACAAGACCATGTGCTGTAGACGACGTGATGCTGAGAGACAGTCCTCCGGACAAACTGACAAGTGTTCAGTCTCACACACACAAAACAGACAAGACAGATAGCGAACTTTTGTACATTCAGGAAGATGGCTGAACTGATGGCAATATAGAGGTGGTATAAATAAATAGTGTCAACTCCTTAACTAACCCTGGCGTAGAGAGAAGGCGGTCCCTGTTCATGAAGAAGAGTGCAGGGTCTGAGGACAACTGATAGTGCACTACAGCCTCCAGTTTCAGGAGTAAAGCTACTTAGCTCCGTGGCCTCTAGCTCCCTCG